>CAUYQU010018884.1:0-48214 GCA_963574635.1 Cheracebus regulus
AGGATATTACATAATGGTAGAAGGATCAATGTAACAACAGAAGTTAATGATTATAAATAAATATGTACCTAATATAGGAGCACCCAGATACATAAGACAAGTTTTTATTGACTTACAAAGAGATTTGGACTCCTGCACAATAATGGCGGGAGATTTTGACATCACATTGTTACACCCATTCTGAAAGTGATTATATAACAAAAAGTGAATTACTCTTTAGTATTTACATAGTATCTCACAGACCTAAATGAAATATTGGTTGACTGTCTGTTTGTTATTTTTTTCCTGTATTCCTTTCTGTCTCTGTTGTTAAGTATAATTGATGGCATAAAAGAAGTTTTTGATATCTTTTTAAGATTGCATTCCAGCCTGGGCAATAGAGCAAGAATTCTGTTCTCTCTCCAACTTTTTCTTTCTCCTTCTATTTTTCTCTTATTAAAAAAAAAAAGAAAGAAAGGGAAAATGTCCCTCCCTCCTTCATGATGGGGGGCCACCTCTTTCTTTTGGGCTGTCACAGCAACAACCTCACCAGCCTATTCAATGAGGGTTTGCTTACAGAACGAGGACAAGGGCAAGGGCAAGGACCTCTCACTCTTCCTGGATTCTGATCAAGCCTCTGAAAGTCATCTTCTAGATGACTGATAGGGTCTTGAGACTGTCCAGGCCACTATCTTTTCCATCTTTAAATGTCTATTATGGCCCAATGTGCCAGACCTCCATTTTCCTCCTTGGATGGAAAACTTCAATGAGGCTGTTTCACACTGCCATTCCCTTGTAAAATAGAGATTATTCCTTTACCTGCTCCTTTTTAGTCCTGCCAGGCTGTCCTGTCCCATTATTAGGTCACAACTTATTCACAAAATTACAAGCTAATTTACAGCTAAAACCTCACCTTCTATTTGTATTAACTCACACTTCACCAAAGGAGCCATTGCAGTCTATAGAACTTCACATTCTAAAACAAGCACCATTTGAGGTTTGGAATACTTCTATTCCTGGCTATTTAATATCAGCTGCCTCCATTATCATTCAGCTTAAAAACCCCAGCCAACCACAGTGTCTCATGCCTGTAATCTCAGCACTTTCAGAGGCTGAGGCAGGTGGATCATGAGGTCAGGAGTTCAAGACTGGCCTGGCCAAGATGGTGAAACCTGTCTCTACCAAAAATACAAAAATCAGCCAGGTGTGGTAACGGGTGCCTGTAATTCCAGCTATTCAGGAGGCTGAGGCAGAGAATTGTTTGAACCCAGGAGGCAGAAGTTACAGTGAGCTGAGATCACGCCACTGCACTCCAGCCTGAATGACAGAGTGAGACTCATCTCAAAAAAAAATTGCAGTAAATTCCCCAGAACCCCCCAATATCCCTTGAAACCAGAAGCACAAAAAGGGTTAACTTTCCTAATAATAAAAGTTTTAACCCATAGATTATTGCACCCATGCAACTCATCTTGCAACGCTCCCAATTTAGCTATAAAGAAACCAGATGGGCCAGGTGCGGTGGCTCATGCCTGTAATCCCAGCACTTTGGGAGGCTGAGGCAGGCAGATCACCTGAGGTCAGGAGTTTGAGACCATCCTGGCCAACATGGTGAAACCCATCTCTACTAAAAATACAAAAATTAGCTGATGCAGTGGCATGTGCCTATAATCCCAGCTCCTTGGGAGGCTGAGGCAAGAGAATTGCTTGAACCCGGGAGGCAGAGGTTGCAGTGAGCTGAGATTGCACAACTGCACTCCAGCCCGGGTGACAGAGACTCTGTCTCAAAAAAAAAAAAAAAAAAAAAAAAAAAAAGGAAACCAGATGGCTTCTACTGACTACTACAGGACCTTAGAATGATTAATAAAGCTGTTATTCCTTGTCATCCTTTTGTCCCAAACCCCTACATCCTTTTTGAACAAAATCCCTCCACCACAACTTGGTTTACTGTACTTAATCTTTTTTTTTTTTGAGGCGTCACTCTGGCACCCAGACTGGAGAGCATGGCGTGATTTGGCTCACTGCAACTTCCACCCACTGGGTTCAAGCAATTCTCCTGCCTCAGTCTCCCAAGTAGCCAGATTTACAGTTGCCTGCCACTGTGCCTGGCCAATTTTTTTTGTACTTTTTAGTAGGGAATGGAGTTTCACTGTGTTGGCCAGGCTGGTCTTGAACTCATGACCCCATGATTCACCTGCCTCAGCCTCCCAAACTGATGGGATTACAGGCGTGAGCCACTGCACCTGGCCTACTTAATCTTACGGATGCCTTTTTCTGCATTCCTGTACACCGAGCCAATTTTTGTTTGCTTTTAAATGGCAAGCCCCAGATATTCAAATAACTCAACAGGTAACTTGGACAGTTTTGCCACTGAGATTCAGAGACAGCCCCTGCTTTTTTGGACAGGCCCTAGCTAAAGACCTGTCCACTCCACAGCTTTTCCCAGATAGCAGTATACTCCAGTATGTGGATAATTTACTTATCTGTAGTCCTAACAATGTTGTTTCAGGCTGACATACAGTATTGGTACTAAATAAACTTGCTGATTATGGGCATAAAGTATCTGCTTCCAGGGGACAAATATTTACATAATGGGTTCAATTTTTGGGTCTTAAACCCTGGTACAAAGAGCCTCTCTAGCATTCATAAAGATCTTATCATAAGCATGACAACTCCAGTAACTACACGACAAAAATTAGCTGATGTAGTGGCATGTGTCCTTTTGGGTGTGTCCAGTTTTCGCAAATCATTAATAGCAAAATGTTTATATGAACCCCTCAAGGGAACTGAGGAAGAAACTGTATCCTGGACTAATGATAGGAAGCATGCTGTAAACACTTTAAAACACGCTTTAGTCTCAGCCCCAGCCCTAGCCCTACCAGATCCGACTAAGCCTTTCTTTTTGTATGTACACAAAGGAGAATTACTTTGAACTCTTAGCCCAAGATCTGGGGCCCTCTAAGTGCCCCCTATAGCATATTTTTCAAAAACTTCAGACTTGGTTTCCCAGGGATGGCCTCCTTGCTTAAAAGCCTTAGCAGTGGTAGACCTCTTAGCCCAAAAACAGCCCCAAATTATTATTACCTGCCCCTCCTGTACTCTTACAGCTTTGTGGCACTGCCAATAATTATTAAAATCTTTTTCATGCTTTGGCCCTATCCCACCTTAATAATGCTCTTCATTAGAGTGATTGTACCTGGGAACAATAGCTCCCACTCAAATCACTGTCTTGAACATAACTTTGAATTCAGAATTCCATTCTAGAAGAAGAGGGGTCCTAGGACTTACTATGGCTGGAGTTGTGGGAACTATTGCAACTCTCACACCTTGGGAAGGTTTTACTTACCATGAAATCACACTATGAGAATTTACCCCACCCTTGAAATAAGCCTTAGCAAAAACTGGTGCAAGTATATCAGCGATAGAAAAGTCTTTAGACTCACTAGCAGGAATGGTTTTTGGTAACAGATGGATTACCTCCTACCTGAACAGGGAGGAATCTGTGCTGTCATCAACAAAACCTGTTGCACCTACATTAATGTGTCCAGATAAATGGAAACTGATGTCCAAGAAATTTTCAAACAAACCAAATGGCTACACACACTTTCCCAAAGTAACCAAGAATGGACCAAAACTTTTACTAATTGGTTTCCAAAAATCACTTGGCTTCTCCCATTCCTTGAACCTTTGTTCCTTGTCATTCTTCTTTTAATATTTGGTCCCTGCTTTTTTTTTTTTAACATGCTCATTAAATTTATATCTTCCAGATTACAAAGATTCCACCTACAGATGGCTATGCAATCCCAATACCCACCTGTAACAGCAACTTTCATTTGTATGGGGCCTCTTGATGGAATCCGGTCTTTCCCATCCTGAATGAGTTTTTCATGACCCTTCATTCCCTTCATGACACAGCAAGAAAGAGAAAAATGCAACCTATCCCTTCAATGCCCCCTTTCAGCAGGAAGTAGCCAGACTCCACACCCCTCTTCACTAAGGTGTTTTCCCTTTCTTGAGATCCCAATAGGCCGCAGGTAGACATGAGCATGGGGGAATATAAAGGGTCAAATATTTGACCAAAATATTGGTCAGGAGGAAAATGAGGAGAGTGAAAATCACCTGGTGACCATTGAGCAGGTCCTAGAGACAAAAACTCCTTATCTGAGGAATCTAGAACGGAACAAAGACTACCTGGTGACCATCAAACAGGCCATCCAGAAGCAAAACTCTTTATCTGGGGAGAATTAAAAGTAATTAGACTTCCCTGTGGGGCTGGTAGCTCACTCCTGTAATCCCAGCACTTTGGGAGGCTGATGTAGGTGGATCACCTGAGGTCAGGAGTTTGAGACCAGCCTGGCCAACATGGTGAAACCCCGTCTCTACTAAAAAATACAAAAAAAAAAAAAACCGAACAGGGCTTGGTGGTAGGTGCCTGTAGTCCCAGCTACTCAGGAGGCTGAGGCACGAGAAGTGCTTGAACCCGAGAGGCAGAAATTGCAGTGAGCTGAGATCATGCCAAAAGGACTTTCCTATTATCTAAAGCAGGCTTCTGGTTTCAGATTTCTTTCCCACCATAAAACTTATAAGTAACTAAAATTTCTATACATCTCTGGAATGCTGAAACTCATTTTACAACCATAAATACCCCTAAGGAAAAACCCATGGAGGGTGGCTCACTGAGGCTCCTCGCTGCACTCTTTTGCAACATTCTTCCTTTCTAATAAACTTTGCTTTTTCAAACCTATACTGTTGTTGGTAAATTCTTTTACCGACCCACAAGTTGACCACTTCCCGGTGCTGGGACTCTGAAACCTTGCCCAGCAGTAGAATCACCCAGAGAGCTTTAAGAAATCCCAATGGGCCGGGTGCGGTGGCTCATGCCTGTAATCTCAGGACTCTGAGAGGCCAAGGCAGGTGGATCGCTTGAGCTCAGGAGTTCACAGCCTGGGCAACACAGCAAAACCCCATTTCTACAAAAACTCCAAAACTCAACTGGGTATCACGGTGCATACCTGTAGTCCCAGCTACTGGGGAGGCTGAAGTGGGAGAATGGCTTGAGCCCAGGAAATTGAGGCTACAGTGAGCCATGATCTTGCCACTGCACTCCAGCCTGGGTGACAGAGGGAGACTCTCTTAATGACTATGCTGCATCCCAGACCAGAGCTTCTGGGGCTGGGACCCTGGGCAGCAGACTTTTTCAAGCTCCCTAGGTGATTCCAAGGTGCATTCAAGGTGGAGTGGCATTGGACTAGACAATCACTAAGGTTTCCTACCTTTCTGGCATTAGGAAGCTAGAGAAAAACAATAAATAATTATTATATAATGGTACTTCTCATTGAGTGGTGTCAGGCACCTAGAGCTCTATGTGTGCTATTTAATATTCATAGTAACTTAAAGGGTAGGAATTATACAAATAAAGAAATGTTTGAAGCGATTTTCATTTGCCCAACATCATGTAGCTAAGTGTCAGAGCTGGAATTTTTAAACAGGTCTCTCTGATGCCCCAAATGGAAACTTGAAATTATTACACTCTACTATTTTGCATAATTCTCACAAGGCATTGAAAATGATTTTTTAAATCTTGCTTACTTGTATGGAGGCAAATGACTAATGCTTGTGAATGGGTAAAATATTTCTGTGAACACAGGGGCTTTCACTCTATTTCCAGATAGACATTTCTTATTAAAATTGCTCCATTTCTAAATATGGGCTATAACCACCCCCCTGCCTTTTTTTTAGACAGAGCCTGGCTCTATTACCCAGGCTGGAGTGCAATGGCATGATTTTGGCTCACTACAACCTCAGCCTTCCAGATAGCTGGGACTATAGGCATGCACCACCACACCTGGCCAATGTTTGTTTGTTTGTTTGTTTGTTTTTTGACACAGAGTCTATGTTGCCCAGGCTAGAGTGTTGTGGCACAATCTCAGCTTACTGCAACCTCCGCCTTCTGGGATCAAGAGGTTCTCCTGCCTCAGCTTCCTGAGTAGCTGGGATTACAGGTGCACGCCATCATGCCGGGCTAATTTTTTTTTGCATTTTTAGTAGAGACAGGGTTTCACCATCTTAGCCAGGCTGGTCTTGAACTCCTGACCTCGTGATCCACTCACATTGGCCTCCCAAAGTGCTGGGATTACAGGTGTGAGCCAGCGTGCCCGATCAGTTTTTACATTTTTTGTAGAGATGGGGTTATGTCACGTAGCCTATGCTAGTCTTGAACTCTTGAGCTCAGGCAATCCTTCTGTCTTGGCCTCTCAAAGTGCTATTTTTCATTCAGTATTTTTATACTGAAAAAGTCAACTGTGGAGCATGAATGGCCACCAAACAAATGAGTATAAGATGCTGCCATCTTGTGGCATTTTGGGTCAGGCCAAGTTAAGTAACCAACAGCGAGGACAGCCCAGCACAGGAAACTCTAGCCACGCCTGCCGTTTTGCCCTCTTTCCAGTGCCTTCCTACCAGTAACATGATTTTCTTTCTCCAAATTTAATACTAAGAAGGAATCAATGACAGCACATGATAAAATAAACACTGAGGATCAAATAATAAAGCCCACTAAGGATCAAGTAATAAAGCCCTCTCCTTCTAAAAACTTGTAGTGTATAGCCTTTGTCAGTTTAGTTAACTTTTCTGGGTCTGAATTTTTCTTATCTATAAAATGGGGGCGGTAACACTCATCTCATAGTATTGTTGTAAGTTAAATTAGAACACATGTGTAAATTCCTGACAAATTGTGGGCATTTGACAACTGTGGCCAAATGTTCCTCTACTTAAGCATTTGTGCTGTTATGGGTATTGCAATGCAAAACCCCTCCCACTGAGTTCCCCCTGCACTGTCTCCAGCAGTCTCTTCATTAGTCACAGCATTCCAAAATCCTATCAGAGTCTGTATCCTCCAATTCTGCTTATCTCTTACCCCTGACCCTTTCGCCCACCCAACCCTGGGTGACGTGACACACTCAGCTCCCTCTCTGGCTTCATTTCCCAACACCATGCCTCTCCTTCACCCTGCTCTGCCCACTGGCCTCCTCTTTTTTGCTGTTCCTTTGCCTGAAAGATACTCACACAAAGTAGCACAAACACACAAATCTCCAGTTATTTGCTGAGGAAGGATCTGTAATTCGGCATTTAAAATAACATCCATGTGAGTCTAAGGCAGTGGTATGTGGCTCCTTTTGAAAAACTCTGCTCTGTGGGAACAGATAAGCCTAAGAATGAGTTTACTAGAACAGGGATGCCTTTAGGGCAGAGTTTTTCAATCTTGGCAATAGTATTTGGGATCAAATCAGTTCTTTGTTCTGGGTGCTATCCTGTGCAATGCAGGATGTTTCATAGGATCCCTGGCCTCTGCCTGTCAGAAGCCAGTAGCAACCCCCGCTCCCACTTGCTGTGACAATCAAAACTGTCTCCAGACAATGCAAATACCGCAAGAGGCAGTGGGGTGGAGGGGGGTGCAAAATTGCTGCCACCACCTTCCACAAAAAACTATTTCCCTGGAGTGTGCAAGGCCCTGGTCTAGAGTGTGTGCAGGTGGAGGGAATATTAATAATATGTTTTAAAATAAATTGCAAAACTCATGAGCATGTGTGAGCTATGGTGATATATTGATGAAAATTTAGAATAATGAGTAGAGAAGAGGTGTTCAAGTATTGTTTGTTGTCAAGTCAGTGCACATGAAGATGCTTTGTAGTGTCCAGGTGTCATGTCTTTCTATTCTAGTTTGGAAATTTTTTATGTTCTTTCTTTTTCTTTTCTTTTTTTTTTTTTTTTTTTGAGATGAAGTCTCCCTCTGTCACCCAGGCTGGAGTCGATCTCAGCTCACTGCAACCTCTGCCTCCCAGGTTCAAGCAATTATCTTGCCTCAGCCTCCCCAGTAGCTGGGATTACAGATGTATACCACCACACCTGGCTAATTTTTGTAGTTTTAGTATAGGCGGGGTTTCGCCATTTTGGTCACACTGGTCTCAAACTCCTGACCTAGGTAATCTTCCCTCCTCAGCCTCCCAAAGTGCTAGGATTACAGGTGTGAGCAGTCCACACCCAGCCTTCTTTATTTTCAAATGCACCATTCCTTGCTAATTTCATAGCTCCCACTCCTGAAGGTAGCAATGCTGTTATTACTCATAGTGCCATGACTGTTTGGAACCTGTTTGGATGGAAGCAATATAGACCTTTTGGCCTCTGCTGATCCTCAAAACCTTTAACTCATGACACTACATCATCCACCATATGCACATGGCTCCAGTAACTCTGTCATAAAGATTGTTATTATGCTTCATTGATGACAAACAAAAATACATGTCTTACCCAGAGCCTGCATGGAAATGATAACTCATTTGCTAGTATTGTTAAATTATCATTTCAGATTTTATTGCACAAACACATGACTTGCCTGTCAACTACGTCTTCTCTTGAACTCATTAGGCTATTATCATTGTATTTCCTTGAATGTAATCTTTTTCAATGTCAGCGGTACACTGACATCAGCAGGCAGAATAGATGAGTGTCCCATTTGCACAAGGGTGCTATGGATAGGTGTTGCTGGGCATGGTGGCTCACACCTGTAATCCCAGCACTTTGGGAGGTCAAGGCAGGAGGATCACGAGGTCAGGAGTTTGAGACCAGGCTGGCCAACATGGTGAAACTCCATCTCTACTAAAAATACAAAAATTAGCCAGGCGTGGTGCTTCATGCCTGTAACCTCAGCTATCAGGAGGCTGAGGCATAAGAATCACTTGAAGCTAGGAGGCAGAGGTTTCAGTGAGCCAAGAGTATGCCATTGCACTTCATCCTGGCAACGAAGCATGACTCTGTCTTCAAAAAAGAAAAAATGAATAGGAGGTGTCACAGTGTACACAGGCAAGAATCAGTGGACAGGCCCACACATGTAGCCCAAACCAAAAGGTCAGGAATGGAGAAGCAGCAGAAATTCTAAAATGTATGAGAGGAAAGATCAACTAAGTGATAAGGTATAGCAGCCCAGTGTCTGATTATGAGTGACAGTCAACCCTAATCTTCATCAGCACCATCCTAATGGCCCAACCTCCACATGAGCTAGTAAAACAATATTATGTTGGCCAGCAGGAGTGATCTGCCCCACAGACTGTCCTGGAAATGTGGCCTGGCCGCTGGGCTCTGAGACAACCCCATAGGTACACATTCTGCAACTCCTCAGGACATCTGTTTGACCCCATGCACTAGGAAGAAGGTGAGACAGCACTTGAAGGAGGGAAACTGAGTTTGGAGCATCCCACAAGGAGAACACTACTAGTCTCAGCCTGACCCATTGAAAAGAGAGAAACTTAGAAATTTCAAGGTGGGTACTCCACAGTGGGATGGAGAGTGACAGGGCCCTGTCTGCCCACAGCCAAGGGTGGCAGTACCGCACTGGAGCAATGTAGAGTAAGTCAGCAGCTTCTTAAAGTGTTCTTTCATGGGAGGGCAAGGTTCCCTTGGTGGAGCATTGGGTCTTCAATACTGGATTATTCCTGGAGATGTTAATTATTAATATTATATATGCTAGCTGGTGGTAAAACACGTTAGATGAAGCCAGAAAAATTTATTTCGCTTTTTTTAATTTTTAATTTTTATTGATACAAAGTAGGTGTATATATTTATGGAATGTGTGGGATATTTTGATACAGGCATACAATGTGTAGTAATCACATCAGGGTAAATGGGGTATCCATCACCTCAAGCATTCATCCTTTCTTTGTGTTACAAACATTTCAATTGTACTGCCTCAGTTATTCTAAAATATACAACAAATTATTGCTGACTGCAGTCACCCTGTTGTGCTATTAAATACCAGATCCTATTCATTGTATCTAACTATATTTTTGTATACATTACCCATCCCCATTTCCCACCCACTGTCCATTCCAGTCACTGGTAGCCAACAGTCTACACTCTGTGAGTTCAATGGTTTTAGTTTTTAGCTCCCATAAATGAGTAAGAACATGAGAAGTTTGCCTTTCTGTGCTTGGCTTATTTCACTTAACATAATATCCTCCAATTCCATCCATGTTGTTGCAAATGACAAGATCATTATTTTTCTTTTTTATGGATCAATAATACTCCATATATACCATTTTGTTGTGTTGTTGTTCTTGTTGTTTGAGACAGAGTCTCACTCTGTCACCCAGGCTGAAGTGTAGTGGTGCAATCTTGGCTCACTGCTACCTCTGCCTCCTGGGTTCCAGCAATTCTCCTGCCTCAGCCTCCTGAGTAGGTGGGATTACAGGCGCACATCACCACACCCAGCTAATTTTTCTATTTTTCGTAGAGATGGGGTTTCACCATTTGGTCAGGCTGATCTTGAACTCCTGACCTCGTGATCCGCCCACCTCAGCCTCCCAAAGTGCTGGGATTATAGGCATGAGCCACCACGCCCGGCCACCACATTTTCTTTATCCATTCATCTCTTGATGGACATTGAGATTGCTTCCAAATCTTGCCTATTGTGAATAGTGCCGCAGTAAACATGGGAGTGCAGATATGTCTTCAACATACTGATTTCCTTTATTTTGAGTATATACCTAGCAATGGGATTGCTGGATCATACGGTAGCTCTATTTTTAATTTTTTGAGAAAATTCTATAGCGTTCTCCCTCGTGGTTGTACTAATATACATTCTCTCCAACAGTGTGCAAGGGTTCCCCTTTCTCCACATCTGTGCCGGTGTTTGCTATGGACTGTCTTTTGGATAAAATCCATTTTAACTGGGGTGAGATGATAATTCATTGTAGGTTTAATTTGCATTTCTCTGACGATCAGTGGCGCTGAGCACCCTTTTAAATACCTGTTTGCCATTTATATGTTTTCTTCTGAGAAATGTCTATACAGATCTCTTATCCATTTTTTAATCAGATTAGTGTATCTTTCCCTACTGAGTTGTTTGAGCTCCTTATATATTCTGGTTATTAATACCTTGTCAGATGGATAGTTTGCAAATATTTTCTTTCATTCTGTGGGTTGTCTCTTTACTCTGTTGATTGTTTTGGCTGTGTAGAAGCTTTTTAACTTGATGTGATCCCATCTGTCCATTTTTGTTTGGTAGCCTGTGCTTATGAGGTATTACTCAAGAAATCCTTGCCCAATAGCTACAAATAAAATCCCTATATGGGGATTCTTTCTCTGAATTCTCTCCCATGCTAGCATGGGAGCTGTCTCTCTCTCTCTCTTTCTCTCTCTCTCTCTCTCTCTAATAAATTGCTCTCTGCAAAAAAAAAAAAAAAAATCCATACATGACAGACCCACAAAATACCCCTAGAGAGTTTCCCCTATGTTTTATTTTAACAGTTTTATAGTTTCAGATCTGAGATTTAAGTCTTTAATCCACTTCAATTATTTTACTTTTGTATGTGGTGAGAGAGAGGGGTTCAGTTTCATTCTTCTGCATAGGGATATCCAGCTTTCCCGGCACAATTCATTGAAGAGACTGTCCTTTCCACAATGTGGTTGTTGGCATCTTTGTCAAAAACGTTCACTGTAGGTGGGTGTGGTGGCTCACACCTGTAATCTCAGCACTTCGGGAGGCTGAGGCAGGCGGATCACAAGGTCAAGAGATCGAGACCATCTTGGCCAACATGGTGAAACACCATCTCTACTAAAAATACAAAAATTCGCTGGGCGTGGTGGTGCATGTGCCTGTAGTCCCAGCTACTCGGGAGGCTGAGGCAGGAGAATTGCTTGAACCTGGGAGGTGGAGGTTGCAGTGAGCCAAGATCTCACCACTGCACTCCAGCCTGTCACCTGGTGACAGGGCAAGACTCTGTCTCCAAAAAAAAAAATGTTCACTGTAGCTATATGGATTTGTTTCTGGGTCCTCTATTCTGTTTCATTGGTGTATGTGTCTGGTTTTATGCCAGTACCATACTGTTTTGGTTACTATAGCTGTGTATCATAATTTGAAATCTTGTAATGTGATGACTCCAGTTTTGTTCTTTTTGCTCAGGATGACTTTAGCTCTTCTGGGTTTTTTGTGGTTCCATATATATTTTAGGATTATATTTCTGTGAAGAATGTCACTTATATTTTGATAGGGATTGCACTGAATCTGTAGATTGCTTTGAATAATATAGACATTTTAATAATATTGATTCTTCTAATTAATAAACAGGGAATATCTTTCCACTTTTTTGGTGTACTCTTCAATTTCTTGCATCAATGTTTCTAAGTTTTCATTGTAGAGATATTTTACTTATTTGGTTGAGTTTCTTCCTAGATATTTTATTTGTAGCTATTATAAATAAGATTACTTTCTTGATTTCTTTTTCAGATTGTTCACTGCTGGAATATAGAAATGCTACTGATTTTTGTATGTTAATTTTATATTCTTCAACTTCATTGAATTTGTCAGTTCTAGTAGTTTTATGGTGGAGTCTTTAGGTTTTTCCAAATATAAGATCTTATCATCTGCAAACAAGGACAATTTGACTTCTTCCTTTTCAATTTGGATGCTTTTTATTTCTATCTCTTCTCTGATTGCTCAGTACTATGTTGAAAGTGGTGAAAGTGGACATCCTTGTCTTGTTCCAGAACTTAAAGAAAAGGCTTTCAGTTTTTCCCCATTCAGTGTGATACCAGCTGTGAGTCTGTCATATATGGCTTTTATTGTGTTGAGGCATGTTCAGTCTATACCCAGTTTGTTGATGGGTTTTGTCATGAAAGGATGTTGAATTTTATCAATTTTTTTGGCAACAATAGAAATAATCACATAAGTTTTTTCCCTTGTTCTGTTGATATGATGTATTACATTGATTAAGTAGGTTAAACCATCTTTGTATTCCTGGGATGAATTCCACTTGGTCATGATAAATTATCTTTTTAATGTGTTGTGGAATTCAGTTTGCTAATATTTTGTTGAATATTTTTACATCAATGTTCATCAGAGATACTGGCCTGTAGTTTTCTTTTTTCAATGTGTCTTTGTGTAGTTTTGGTATCAGGGTAATACTTGCCTTGCAGAATGTTTGGAAGTATTCCTGCCACCTCTATTTTTTGGAATAATTTCAGTTGGATTGGTATTAGTTTTTCTTTAAATTTTGGTAGAATTAAGCAGTGAAGCCGTTGGGTCCTGAGCGTTACTTTACTGGGAGACTTTCATTACAGCTTTAATCTCATTACTTGTTACTGGTCTATTCAGGATCTGGATTTCTTCATGGTTCAATCTTAGTAAGTTATATGTGTCTAGGAATTTATCCATTTCTTCTAGGTTTTCCAATTTGTTGGCATACAGTTGTTCATAGTAGTCTCTAATGATCTTTGAATTTCTG
This sequence comes from Cheracebus regulus, assembly GCA_963574635.1. Classification (NCBI taxonomy): domain Eukaryota; kingdom Metazoa; phylum Chordata; class Mammalia; order Primates; family Pitheciidae; genus Cheracebus; species Cheracebus regulus. The sequence continues at coordinate 13,254 of CAUYQU010018884.1, forward strand.
TGGCATCAGTTGTAATATCTTCTTTTTCATCTCTGATTTTATTCATTTGGACCTTCTCTCTTTTCTTCTTAGTCTGGCCAAAGGTTTTGACAATTTTATCTTTTCAAAAATGCAACTTTTCATTTTGTTGATCTTTTGTATTGTTTTCTTCATTTGAAATGCATTTATTTCTGCATTGATCTTTATTATTTCTTTTCTTCTTCTAATTTTGGGTTTGATTTACTCTTGCTTTTCTAGCCCTCTTTTTTGCTTTTTTTTTTTTTTTTTTTTTTTTTTGAGACAGAGTTTTGCTCTTGTTGCCCAGGCTGGGGTGCAGTGGCACGATCTCAGCTCACCACAATCTCCACCTCCTGGGTTCAAGTGATTCTCCTGCCTCAGCCCCTCAAGTAGCTGGGATTATAGGCATGCACCACCTTGTCCAGCTAATTTTGTATTTTTATTAGAGACATGGTTTCACCATGTTTCAGACTGGTCTCAAATGCCCAACCTCAGGTGATCTTCCCATCTTGGCCTCCCAAAGTGCTGGGATTACAGGCGTGGTCACTGAGCCTGGCCTTTTTTGTATTTTCTATAGAGATGGAGTTTTGCCATTTTGCCCAGGCTGGTCTTTAACTCCTAGGTTCAAGCAATCTGCCCACTTCAACCTCCCAAAGTGCTGGCCACAGGTGTGAGCCACCAAGCCTGGCCTTCTAGGTCTTTAAGATGCATCATTAGGTTGTTTGATGTTTTACTTTTTTTTTTAACGTACATGCTTATTGTTATAAACGTTCCTCTTCTTTTTTTTTTTTTTAGACAGAGTCTAAAAATTCCATCCACTCTGTAGCCCAGGATGGAATGCAGTGCTGCAATCTTGACTCACTGCAACCTTCACCTCCTGGGTTCAAGCAATTCTTCTGCCTCAGCCTCCTGAGTAGCTAGGACTACAGGTGCATGCCACCATGCCCAGGTAATTCTTATTATTATTTTTAGTAGAGACAGGGTTTCACCATGTTAGCCAGGATGGTCTCAATCTCCTGACCTCATGATCCACCTGCCTCGACTTCCCAAAATGCTGGGATTACAGGCTTGAATCACGTGCCCAGACTAAACTTTCCTCTTCATACTGCTTTTGTTGTATCCCATAGGTTTTGGCATGTTGTGTTTCCATTCTCATTTGTTTCAAGAAACTTTAAAATTTCTTTTTTAATTTCTTTATTAACCCATGATCATTCAGGAGAATACTGTTTAATTTCCATGTATTTGTATAGTTTCCACAACTCCTTTTCTTATTGATTTCTGGTTGTATTCCATTATAGTGAGAGAAGATACCTGATATAATTTCATTTCTTTTTCAATTTTTAAAGTCTTCTTTTGTGGTCTAACATATAGTTCATCCTTGAGTGATCTAAGTGCTGAGGAGAAGAATGTGTATTCTACAGTTGTTGGATGAAATGTTCTGTAAATATCCATTAGGTCCATTTGGTCTATAGTGCAAACGAAGTCTGATGTTTCTTTTTTTTTTCTGTCTGGATGATCTGTCCAATGTTGCAAATGTGGTGTAAAAGCCTCTAGCTATTATTGTATTGGGATCTATCTCTCTCTTTAGCTCCAATAATACATGCTTTCTATATCTGGGTGCTTCTGTGTTGAGTGCCTATATTTTTATAACTGTTACATCTTCTTGCTAAATTGACGCCCTCACCCCAAATCCACAGAATATACATTCTTTTCAACACCATATCAACCTACTCTAAAACTGACCACATAATTGGAAGTAAATCACTCCTCAGCAAATGCAAAAGAACAGAAATCATAACAAACACTCTCTCAGACCACAATGCAATCAAGTTAGAACTCAGAATTCAGAAACTAACTCAGAACCACAGAGCTTCATGGAAACTGAACAACTGGCTCTTCAATGTTGACTGGATAAACAATGAAATGAAGGCAGAAATAAAGATGTTCTTCGAAACCAACCAGAACGAAGACACAACATACCAGAATCTCTGGGACACATTTAAAGCAGTGACTAGAGGAAAATATATAGCAATAAATGCCCACACGAGAAGCAAGGAAAGATCTAAAATCGACACCTTATCATCAAAATTGAAAGAGCTAGAGGAGCAAAATCAAAAAAACTCAAAACCTAGCAGAAGACAAGAAATAACTAAGATCAGAGCAGAACTGAAGGGGATAGAGACACAAAAAACCCTTCAAAAAACCAATAAATCCAGGAGCTGGTTTTTCAAAAAGATCAACAAAATATACAGACCACTAGCCAGATTAATAAAAAAGAAAAGAGAGAATAATCAAATAGTTGCAATAAAAAATGATAAACGGGATATCACCACAGATTCCACAGAAATACAAACCATCATCAGAGATTATTACAAACAACTCTATGCACATAAACTGGTAAACGTGGAAGAAATGGATAAATTCCTGGACACTTGCATCCTCCCAAGATTAAAACAGGAAGAAGTCGAAATCCTGAATAGACTAATAACAAGGGCAGAAGTTGAGGCAGCAATTAAAAGCCTACCACCCAAAAAAAGCCCAGGTCCAGATGGGTTCACAGCCGAATTCTACCAGACATACAAAGAGGAGCTGGTACCATTCCTTCTGAAACTATTCCAAACAATCCCAAAAGAGGGAATCCTTCCCAAATCATTTTATGAGACCAACATCATCCTGATACCAAAACTTGGCACAGACTCAGCAAGAAAAAAAAACTTCAGGCCAATATCCATGATGAACATAGATGCAAAAATCTTCAATAAAATACTGGCAAACCGATTGCAACAGCACAGCAAAAAGCTTATCCACCATGATCAAACAGGCTTCAGCCCAGGGATGCAAGGGTGGTTCAACATACACAAGTCTATAAACATAATTCACCACATAAACAGAACCAAAGACAAAAACCACATGATTATCTCAATTGATGCAGAGAAGACCTTTGACAAAATTCAACAGCACTTTATGCTAAAAACCCTCAATAAACTAGGTATTGATGGAACGTATCTCAAAATAATAAAAGCTATTTATGACAAACCAACAGCCAATATCATACTGAATGGGCAGAAACTGGAAGCATTCCCTTTGAAATCCGGCACTAGACAAGGATGCCCTCTCTCACCACTCCTATTCAATATAGTATTGGCAGTTCTATCCAGAGCAATCAGGCAAGAAAAAGAAATAAAGGGTATTCAAATAGGAATGGAGGAAGTCAAATTGTCTCTATTTGCAGATAACATGATTGTATATTTACAAGACCCCATTGTCTCAGCCCAAAATCTCCTGAAACTGATAAGCAACTTCAGCAAAGTCTCAGGATACAAAATTAGTGTGCAAAAATCATAAGCACTCCTATACACCAATAACGGACTTAAAGAGAGCCATATCAAGAACTAACTGCCATTTACAATTGCTACAAACAGAATAAAATACCTAGGAATACAGCTAACAAAGAACGTAAAGGACCTCTTCAAAGAGAACTACAAAACACTGCTCAACGAAATAAGAGAGGACACAAACAGATGGAGAAACATTCCATGCTCATGGTTAGGAAGAACCAATATTGTGAAAATGGCCATACTGCCCAAAGTAATTTACAGATTCAACGCTATCCCCATCAAAGTACCAATGACCTTCTTCACAGAACTGGAAAAAAATCACCTTAAACTTCATATGGAACCAAAAGAGAGCCCGCATAGCCAAGTCAATTCTAAGCAAAAAAAACAAAGCTGGAGGCATCACACTACCAGACTTCAAACTACAGACTTCAAACAAATCTACAGGAATCAAAACAGCATGGTACTGGTACCAAAACAGAGATATAGACCAATGGAACAGAATGGAGGCCTCGGAGGCAACAAAACATAAATATATATTCAAACCACAACCCCCCCAAAATCCCAAAAAAAATTCCAAAAAAAAAAAAAAAAAAAAAAAAAAAAAAAAAAAAAAAAGCTGAAGGCATCACAATACCTGACTTCAAACTATACTATAAGGCTACAGTAATCAAAATAGCATGGTACTGGTACAAAAACAGAGATATAGACCAATGGAAAAGAACAGAGGACTCGGAGGCAACACCACACATCTACGACCATCTGATCTTTGACAAACCTGACAAAAACAAACAATGGGGAAAGGATTCCCTGTTTAATAAATGGTGTTAGCAAAACTGGCTAGCCATGTCCAGAGAGCAGAAACTAGACCCATTCCTGACACCTTACACTAAAATTAACTCCAGATGGATTAAAGCCTTAAAAATAAGACCTAACACCATAAAAACCCTAGAAGAAAACCTAAGCAAAACCATTCAGGACATAGGCATAGGCAAGGACTTCATGACTAAAAGACCAAAAGCATTGGCAACAAAAACCAAAATAGACAAATGGGATCTCAATCTCCAGAGCTTCTGCACAGCAAAAGAAACAATCATGAGAGTGAACCGGCAACCAACAGAATGGGAAAAAATTTTTGCAATCTACCCACCTGACAAAGGGTTAATATCCAGAATCTACAAAGAACTAAAACAGATTTACAATAAAAAAATAAACAAACCCAGTCAAAAGTGGGTGAAGCATATGAAGACAGTTTTCAAAAGAAGAGATATATGAGGCCAACAAACATAAGAAAAAATGCTCATCATCAGTGGTCATTAGAGAAACGCAAATCAAAACCACATTGGGATACCATTTCATGCCGATTAGAATGGCAATCAGTAAAAAATCTGTAGACAACAGATGCTGGAGAGGATGTGGAGAAATAGGAACATTTATCTATTGTTGGTGGGAGTTTAAATCAGCTCAACCATGGTGGAAGACAGTGTGGTGATTTCTCAAGGACCTAGAAATAGAAATTCCATTTGATCCAGCGATCAATCCCATTACTGGCTATATATCCAAAGGATTATAAATGATTCTGTTATAAAGACATATGCACTCGTATGTTCATTGCAGCACTGTTTACAATAGTAAAGACTTGGAACCAACCCAAATTCCCATCAATGATAGACTGGACAAGGAAAGTGTGGCACATATACACCATGGAATACTATGCAACCATAAAAAAATGATGAGTTCATATCCTTTGTAGGGACATGGATGTACCTGGAAATCATCATTTTCAGCAAACTGATGCAAGAACAGAAAATCAAACACCACATGGTCTCACTCATTAGTGGATGTTGAACAATGAGAACACATGGACACTGGGAGAGGAGCATCACACACTGAGGTCTGTAGTGGGGTTATTGGGGAGGGACAGTTGGGGGTAGGGAGTTGGGGAGGGATAACATGGGGAGTAATGCCAGATATAGGTAATGGGGATAGAGGCAGCAAACCACGTTGCCATGTATGTACCTATGCAACAATCCTGTATGTTCTTCACATGTACCCCAGAGCTTAAAGCACAATTATACATATATATATATATAATATATAATAATATATATTATATATAGTAATATAAATTTTTAACATATATATATGTAAAAAAAAAAAGATTGCACTACCCAGTTTCAGCTTGTGTGGTCAATTTTACCATCCTGCTATATTGAGTAAAATGAAGACTGCTTGCATAATATTTCTCACAAATGGTTTACTTAATGTGCACTAAATTCTGCTCTAAGGGCTTGATGACACTGGACCATCTTCATGTTACTCTACCCATTTTAAAGACAAGGAAATGGAAACAAAAGAGGTTAAATAAGGTTCCCAAAGTAGCAGCCAGCAAGTGGCAGAGGTGAGCTTTGTACCGAGCCCCTGTGGACCTAGTCCCAGCCTGTAGGATGGTGCACTGGCTTCCTTTTGTAATTGTGGATGCTCCAGGCAAGTGAATCTTTAAATTCTACTCTCTATACTTTTCTCATAATTTAGTAATCATTTTCCTCCTGAACTTATTAACCTTCTTCAGCAAAGTCTCCCCATCCCAGAGAGTCAAACACCCTTCCTTCCTGATGAAACAAGTTGTTAGCTAACTGGCAACCAGAGGTAATAATGTGTGATGATTGCTTACTGTGCTCTTCTTCAAGGCAGCATATTTGTATTTTAAGTCTTCAAGGCCTTCATGAAAAGAAAAAGCATTTTTCTAGGATTTCAGTATAAGAGGCATTTTGGAACTAGTGTATTTAGCAGCCTGCTTCAAATCACACCACAAATTCAATTCAGTAAATACTAATTGAGGTCAAACTGAGCATAAAACATTGAATATTTTGTCTGCCTAAAGACTGCCTGCTTAGCTCTTCAAGTAAGCATGCCACAATTACAGTATAGCACTCATCAGTAGGGCTTGGTCCAGTCCAGAGCCTCCTCCTGCAGGAAACCTCCCTCCCAGCTCAGTTTAAAGAGAATGGTCCCTTCTCCGCATCCTACAGAGTTCTTTATCTAGAGCTCTTGCCTCAGAAGTCATGTTATGCTTTCTCGTTTTGTCTCTTGAATTTTTTTCTTTGCTACATGATGAGGTGGCTGCCAGCATAATGGAGCTCAAACTGGTTTTCAGTGACCCAGATGTAAGCAAACACAAATCCACTGACTTTTCTGTAGGGCAAGAAACCCCTAAGGGATTATCCAGCCCACAGAGTCCTCAGTTCTTGGAAATTTATATCATTGTTATTCTAGTACAGCTGTTGACTTTGCTATAATGGTAGCATTTCCTTCCCAGTTTCGCCATCTGATTCCAGAAAGTACAGAAATATAAATCATCCTCGTAAGTTAAATTTACATTTGACCGTACATATCAAGAAAAAAACAGTGGCTCAAATAAAGACAGTTCATTTTATTTGTGGTTAATGAGAAGTCTGATATTAGGCAGTCCTAGGTTTGTATCTTGCTTCTAGATCATCAGAGGCCCAGAAGTCTTTCTAGACTTATACTTTCCTCTGCATAGACTGCAGCCTTAAATAGCCTTCATGACTTTAGAAGTTCCTGGAACCCCTGTGTTCCAGGCAGAAGAAAGCAGGGAGGGTGAAGGGCAGAAGGGCACATATTTGCTAAGTTGGTCCTTTTGGAAAACTCTAGTGATTTCTGCTTATAGCACATTGTCTAGGACAATGTCACATGGCCATTCTTAACTCAATGGAGGCTAGGAAATGTACTATTTTTAATTGGGAACATTAATCCCGCAAAAACAAAAACAACAAACCACAAACACCACTGCATTTAATTAAGAAAAAGAGCATGAATATTGAATGTTGGATAGGCTGTTAACAGTCCCTGGCTCAACTCCCTTCTAACAAATAAACTTTCTTCTTTTCTATACCTGCCTTCAATTAAATATGTACACAGTTTCCTCCTTAGAACAGGTTTTGATCACCAAAGAATCAGACTTGCGGGGTTTAACATTCACATTGTGTCCTTGGACAGATCACATGATATCTTTTGGGCTCAGTTTCCTTAGCTACCAAATGGGGATGAATACAGTGAATATAGTGCCTGCATGTAGTAGATCAAAAAGGACAGTAATTGCCATCATGCCCTCCACTGAGAGATGGGGTCTATTTCCCTTCTTCTTGAGTCTGAGATGATTTGTGACTGCTTTCTCCACTAGAACACATTGAAAATGATTCCCTGCAACTTCTGAGACTAACTTTCAAGAGGGCTGGTATTTTCTGCCTAGTAGATAGACTGCGTGGAGAGGACCTAAGACTAAATGGAGAAAGAAAGGCCAACTGAGCTCAGCCTTCCAGATATCCCCATTAAGGCACCCAGCATGTAAGAAAATCCATTTAGATCCTCCAGACCATCCCAGCCACTAGCCAAATATCACCAAGTGACTGTGACTCAGTCAATGTCACAAGTACCTGAAAAACTCTCGTAGGCTCTGTCCAACTTTCTAACTCACAATATCGTGAGATATTGTAAAATGGACACTGGTCTAAGCTGCTAAATTATGAAGTGGTTTAATACACTGCAATAGGTACTCAGAATTCTACCACATATGTTTTTTTGTGATCATTAAATGTAATAATGAAGGTAAAGATCTTTTTAACTCATTGTCTGGCACACGGTAAATACACAGCACTGTTTAGTTTATATATTATCTTCTAAGATCTACCATGTCTGTCAGTGGAAGGAGACTCCTCACCCATGTAGGTCTCTATACACTTACCAGCTCATAAATAAGGCTGTTCTAATTAGTCTTTCCAGTAGTATTTTACTTTAATTCAGTTATTTTTATTACTCCTTCAACCTTCATGCGCTAATGTATTATCTATCTAAGATTAAAAACCCTATGAAATGGGGTTTATGCCTTATATGCCTTTTATTAAAGGCTACATTGCAAAGTGGAATAAATATATTGTTGGCATCAAGCAAATCTGGCTTTGCATACCAGGTCAACCAATTGGCAAGTGGTTGGTGACTGTTATAGTTTGAATTTTCTCTGAAGCAGATAACAAGTCAGGCATTAGAGGCAGGTAGTTTATTTGAGAAGTGAAGAAAGCACTAACAGGATGGTGGCAAAGATAAAGAGGGGAAGGAAACACTGGGAACCAATCAGCACTGGGCAACAAGAGTTTAATCTCACTAGGAAAACTCCAGGAGGCAATGGAGAACACAATCAGACTTATCCCTACAGTTGGTGAGGGAGCTAGGATATTAATGCATCAGCTCACATAATTGGCTGAAGATTATTCCCAGCAGGAAGCAAAACATGGACATTTCTGCCTTGCCATATAGATAGGAAAAACAAGATTCCATGAACAGAGAAAGATTTTAGCAAAATTTCAGGTGTGGAGGCTGTAACTGAGCTGGCATTCAAGTAGTAAAGGCAGGGGCTGTGACAGAGCACCGACAGTGTGTACTAGAGAAAGCTTGGACAAGGTACCGAACATTGATTTTCTCACCTCTCAAATCAGGATAAGAATAATAAATCTAAAGAGCTATTCTGCTGAAATCTATGTATATTATTTCTAATACTCCCCAAGTCCTACCTTTACAGAATTTACAGATATAAGTCAATAGAGTTGGAGAAATAGCTGGGGTGAAATAAATGCCAGTTGACTAAAACCCAGTAATTCTTCTAAAAAAAATGACAGTATATGACTATCTTTGAAATATTTATTTCCAGCATCCTAGCACATATAACAGTGGTGATAATACTGTATTGGTTTAAATCACTCAAATGCTTTAATAAAAACAAAAAAGTTACTGATCCAGAGGACAAACATTATGTGAAATGATAATAAACCCAAAAGCACTTGCTACTATTTTTAACATAGCAATTATTGGTATTAGCACTAACAGAAAAGAAGTATATTTGCATTTTAGTTTAATCAATAAACACCAGCTATATCATAAAGGAGCACTTGAGTGAATGCCTACAAAAATACTTCACACTAAAATCAAAAGCATAAAATTTAGAAAAGAGCTTGGAAAAGAGCTCTCTAGGAAAAGATGAGGAAAATGCTATATTTAAGAATCCTATCTCCATATTCAATAAATGGCACTGGGATAGCTGGCTATCCATATGTAGAAGAATAAACTGGACCCCTACCTTTCACAATATACAAATATTAACTCAAGGTGGATTAAATATTAAAGGTAAGGCTGGGTGTGGTGGCTCAGATCTGTAATTACAGAACTTTGGGAGGTTGAGGCGGGTGGATCACTTGAGGTCAGGAGTTTGAGACCAACATGGTGAAACTCTCTCTACTACAAATATAAAAATTAGCTGGGCATGATGGTGCATGCCTGTAGTCCCAGCTACTTGGGAGGTTGAGGCAGGAGAATTGCTTGAACCTGGGAGGCAGAGGTTGCAGTAAGCTGAGATTGTGCCACTGCACTCCAGCCTGGGTGACAGAGTGAGATTTTATCTCACACACACACACACACACACACACACACACACACACACACACACACAAATAATAATGTAAGACCTCAAACTATAAGAATCCTAGAAGAAAAGCTAGGCACACCATTTCATACATCAGACTTGAGAAATAATTTATGACCTCAAAAGCAATTGTGACAAAAACAAAAATTGACAAATGTAACCTAATTAAACCAAAGAGCTTCTGCACAGAAAAAGAAATCATCAACAGGATAAACAGACAACCTACACAATGGGAGAAAATATGTGCAAACTGTGCATTTGACAAAGGTCTAATATTTAGAATTTATACCAGACTTAAACAAATTGACAAGCTAAAAACAGCTAACCCTATTTAAAAAGGAAAATGAATATGATCAGACATTTCTCAAAAGAAGACATACAAGTCACAAACTTATTTTAAAAAGTTCAACATCATTAATTGTTAGAGAGATGCAAATCAAAACCATAATGAGATACCATCTCATATGAATCATAATAGCTACTTCTATAAAGTCAAAAAACTACAGAAGTTAATGAGGCTTGGAGAAAAGGGGAAGCTTATTCACTGTTGACAGAAATCCAAATTATTTCAGCCTCTGTGGGAAGTAGTTTGGAGATTCCTCAAAGAATTTAAAACAGAACTACCATTCAACACAGCAATCCCATTACTAGGTATATCTACAAAAGAAAATAAATTGTTTTACCAAAAAGACACATGTACTCATATCTTCATTACAGCACTATCCACAATAGCAAAGACATGCAATCAACCTACATGCCCATCAATGGTGGATTGGATAAGGAAAATATGGTACATATACACTATTGAATATTATGCAGTCATAAAAAAGAATGAAATCAAGTCCTTTGCAGCAACAGAGATACAGCTGGAAGTCATTATCCTAAATTGATAACACAGGAACAGAAAACCAAACACTGCATTTTCCCATTTATAAGTGGAAGCTAAACATTAGGATAGACAAAAAGATGGCAATAGATACTGGGGACTATTAAAAGGGGGAAAGAGCTGAAAAGCTCACTATTGAATATTATACTCAATACTAGGTGATGGGATCAATTGTATCCCAAACTTGAGCATCATACAATATACCCAAGTAACAAATCTGCACACATATCAACCAGAGTTGTTCTGGTGACTAAATAACTGTGTATGTATGTTCTATATACTTTTACACACACTGCTTAGTGTACAGTGACTGATGACTATTTAGATGCCACATAGAGGCAATTATAGTTGGGGAATCCGAAAATGAAAATGAAAGAAAGAACTCCTGTGAAATTCAGGCCAGGAAGAAAACTTGGCAGAAAAGAAACTTCATGCCTCCTATTCTCTCTGTATTACCATATCTTAATTCCTGGCATGGGAAGACCCCGTGTACAGCCTGGTCTTGCATAGCCAGGCCCTGGAAAGGCAGGCAGTGGAGGTGAAATGGGATAGACAGGTGAGTCCAAGACCTGAAAAGCCAGGATTGTTTTTTGTTTTATTTTATCTAAAATGCACTGGGAAGTCATGAATGATTTGTTTAAAATAAGATTGGTTTCTTTTTCTTTTAAAATAATTTTAACTTTTATAGTATTTTAGAAACAGATCCTCCAAAAAAATTAGATGGGATGAAGTCCTGAGCAATTTTCAGAAATAGATCTTACCAAAGAATACAAGGGGTAATGGGAAGTCCTGACTTGGGATCCTGAGTCCCATCCACTACATAACTCAGCTCTTTGGATTTCTCTCTTCTTTCTTTTAAAGCCTTTGGCAAGGCCAACACTTTGAGTTCCCAGATTCCTTCAACCTGCCCCTCCTAAATTGGAACTAAGAGCTTACATAGCTTCAGTCACTACAGTACTATAAATTAGGAATTGTTGTCAAGAAGGTTTCATAATTCACATAACAGTCATACTTCAGAGTCTAGAACACAATGGAAGTTGGTGGCATAAGACTCCAAATTCCCTATTTCTTTCACTATGCCAAGAAAAAGGAAAAAGATGAGGAGTATCCAGGATGACCACACAACAATGATATATTCAAATGAGAATGAGAGCTCATTAATAGTCAAAACGGCTGGGCATGTGTTAGCAGCCAGCAGTCAATGAAAGAAGAACTTCCATGGGAAGCCCAGTATATGTGGTCAGTGTGTGCACAGGTGGTAAGGAACCGTGCCACCCGGTTTGGTAAGCAGAGGGAATTTGGAATTTCACAAGATAAAAATATAAAATAATATAAAATATTCACACTTGTATTTACATGTGATTATTAAATGCATGTCAATATTTTAACTATAAATATCATCAAGCTCAACTTTTTTTTTATCACCTACTTAAAAGTAGGTTTGCTTGCAGCCCAGAAATTCATTAATTTTGGTCAGCAAATTGGATTTCAATTCTTTTTCTCTCCTTTTAAAAAGTAGCATTAAATATGACTTTGGGGTCAGGTTTGGCATCAGAATTTTCAAAGCCAAAGTGTATAACATTTTCATACATCACAAAATCGTATAATGTTCAAAGCTAGAATAAATTCCGAAGATCATCTGGCAGTCTCTGACATTTCAAAGAGGATAGATTTGCAACCAAGAGACGGAAGGCAGCTGCTCACTGTCACAGAGCACTATGCGCGCAGAGACATTCTTGCCTCCAATCCTACTACTTGCCCCACGTCTAGTTGCTAACAAAATCCTTGAACCACCTATTAGAGAATAACCTTGGGATGTTACCCCATGATTGTCCTTATACTCATTACCTTATATCTGAGAATTGATAGGGCAAAGTGCGGCCGTATGGTTGTCTGCTCTGGGATACAAAAAGGTAGGAGAACTTAAAAAATAAATGCAACCAGCATCATCTTCAAATATCTTTGTATTGACAAGGAAGATGGCGAGAGTGTGGAGAGCACAGGTTGTAATATACAATTTCCTTGATTGATTCCACTGGGTTAGCTCTTGGGTGTTAATGACTTTCCAAAGGCAATAATCCCCTCCCAGAGATATGCCCAAGAGAATTAAAAACAGGTATTTCAATAAATATATATATATACACATGTTCACAGCAGCCCTATTTACAATAGCCGAAATGTGGAAACAATTTAAATGTTCATCAAAGAGCAAATAGATTTTTTTAAAAACACCCTGATATATGCATACAATATATTATTCAACCATACAAAGGAATGTAGCACTGTTACATGCTGCAATATTATAAATATAAAAACTATGCTAAGTGAAAGAAGTGAGATACAAAATCGCACAAATTGTACGGTTCCATTATAGGAAATATCTCAAATAGGTAAATTCAATACAGACAGAAAGCAGCTTAGTGGTTTCCGGAAGCTAAGACGAGGGGTGGGGATGAGAAGTGACTGTTTAATAGGTAACCGAGTTTTTTTTTTTTTTTTTTTTTTTTTTGTGGGTGTTGAAAATGTTTTGGAGCTAGATAGGAATAATGGTTGAAAAATATTGTGGATATACTAAATGCCTCTGAATAGTATACTTTGAAATGGTTAATTTTATGTTATGTGCATTTCACTTCAATAACAAATAAAGAGAAGGTAGTATAGTGTTCTAAGGATGTGTCAAATTGAGTCAGCTATAGTGCCTACTACTCATTCAATGAAACCCTCATCTAAGTACTGCTGTAGAGGTACTTTGTAAAGATGAATGAAGTCCATAATCAGTTGACTTTAAGTAAGGCAAATAATCCTAGATAACCTGTGTGGGTCTGATTCAATCAGTTGCAAGGCCTTATGAGCAGAATGGCTTTTAAGACTTAAAGAAGAATTCCACCTATGGGCAGCAACTTCCACTCATGCCTGAGAGTTTCAGCTGCACTTCCTGATGACCTACCAGTGGATTTCAGACATCATACCTGGCATCCATAATCACATGAACCAATTCTGTGCAATAAATCTCAATATATTATCTCCTACTAGTCGCGTTCCATTGGTTGAACCCTGACTGATAAAAGTGGGTTCTACATTTAGAAGACTTGGCATCTAAAAGCCTTTTGTTTTTCTTCAGCCAACTTTATCGCAATTCTCTTGCAAGTAAAGCGATCTTAGAGAAAGATAAAATCGTTTCAAAAAGTGCACTTTACATTCCCAAGTGCTGATACTGCTTGGAACATGAATAAATGAAGTGCTATGAGACTGAGGGGTTATGACAGGTGGGTGAGGGTAATGTTGACAGCTGAGGCAAGGGTGCCCACCAAAAATGAGACACAAAGGGACTTTTACCCAGTAGACACTGACATCCACCAGCTTTCATCTGCACCACGACTTTCAGAACCTCTTTCTCTCTAAGCAAGAGATTAAAAAGTCTTTTATAGGAAGACTTTTATAGGAAATGTGCCTATCCCAGGATAAGCAGGATACAGATAAATACATTGGAGTTATCTAACTAAAGGCCCAGCCCTATTCTTCAGGATACCTCCAAGGCAATGCATTCCAGACACGTCCTTATGAAACATGAGCACAGTCCAAGATCATCAGAAGCATGAGTAAAGTCTCTAGCAAGAATCAGAGATCACATGACATAACAGAGAAAAAGCAAATTGGGAAACGAGACTATGCAGAAAAGAAGCAAAACATGTGGACACACACACGGACATGCATGTACAGATATAAATACATACATACTCACAGAAAGGAACATGAACATACACATACAAACAAATGAACACATATAGACATGCATGTACAGGTATTCCCATACACTCACACAGAGGGAAACCCGAATGCACATATACATATGCATGCAAAACACCAACATACATATGCACATGTCCATACATGTGCATACACACAGACATACATGCACATATATTTAAACACACATATACACAGAGAGAAAATGCACATGCATGTACACACGTGCAGACACACTGACATGCATGTATAGATATGTATATACACTTATACACAAAGCAGAACATGCATGCACACATGCATACACAAGTGCACTGCATGGGCATGCATGTACATGTACTTACAGACATGATACCAAAGGAAACATATATGTACATGTACATATGCATTTCCAAGCATGGACATACATTTACACATACATACACATGTGCATATATACACAAATACACAGAAACATAGATACGAGATATATACAATACAGTTACGACACACAGTTGCCCACACATGTTTATGCACATGGACATACATGCACACACATGTGGATACATGGATGCAAGCGAACATGCACCCATACACATATACATGCATTTGCAAACCCACATACATGAATATACATGTACATGAACCCAAATGTGTGCACACACAGATGAAAATATACCCATATTTGTGCACATACATACCTGTACAGGGATGTACATCATCACACATGGACATACACATACATATACACACAAAAAAACCATTGATATACTCAGAGTTATAAGAAAAGATAATTTAACCTAGAAATTACATATTAAACTCCAAAAGCTTAGCTTGGTGCCTCTGTGTATGAATGTTTCCCTCATGTTTTGGGAAGCACTCTGCCCACAAACATGACCAAAGCCCCTGTCTCCCACCTCCAGCCAAAGTAACCTCTGCAACCCCCAATATAAAGTAAGCTCTTGTTAGAATGTATGATACAGGCTGGGTGCAGTGGCTTATGCCTGTAATCCCAGCACTTAGGGAGGCTGAGACAGATGGATTGCTTGAGCCCATGAGTTTGACGCCAGTCTGGGCAACATGGCAAAATCCCATCTCTATACAAAACCCAAAAATTAGCTGGGCATGGTGTTGTGCACCTGTAGTCCCAGCTACTTGAGAGGCTGAGGTGGAAGGTTGCTTAATCCTGGGAGGCACAGGTTACAGTGGGCTGAAATTAAGCCACTGCACTCCTGTCTGGGCAACAGAGTGAGACTGTCTCAAAAAAAAAAAAAAAAGAAGAAGAAAAAGAATGGATGATATATATTGATATGGTTTGGCTGTGTCCCCATACAAATCTCATATTAAATTGTAGTTCCCATATTCCCCGTGTGTCGTGGGAGGGACCACGTGGACAGAGTTGAATCATGTAGGTGTTTTCTTCCATCCTGTTCTTGTGATAGTGAGTTAGTTCACATGAGATCTGACAGTTTTATAAGGGGCTTTTCCCCCATTCGCACTGCATGCTTGCCTCCATGTAAGACATGCCTTTGTTCCTCCTTCACCTTCTGCCATTATTCTGAGGCCTCCACAGCCATGTAGAACTGTGAGTCTTCTAAACCTCTTTTCCTTTATAAATTTTACCCAATCTGAGATACATCTTTATTAGCAATGTAAGAACAGACATACATATATGGAACTTCCTGTTTACAGACCTAAAGCAGCTGATGTGATCTGCATGTGAAATGTGCATATTGGCAGGACTTCTCTCTGATGAAGACATCATCTCTGCATAAGCTAGACAGAGTGTGTCACCCTTCATAGAGAAGGTTCTGGCCTTCCATCCAAAATCAGTAGGGAAATAGAATCTTGGTTACACATAATTTTACTTTTGATTTCTCCTTTCTCTAATCTTTTAATAAAGTCCTTAGAATACAAGTTCCGTGTTTTAAAAATCAATTGTTCTGTAATTATTGCTTGCACACAATTTTGGGTTTCCACCCAGACCACTGAATATTTAAAGGCATAAACAATCCCACACCCCTCTTTTGTCATTTCAGCACACCTGGTGCTATGTGCTGCACCCCGGCAGAGACTTAGCGAGTGCCGGTCAGTGGGCCGAGTGGTTCATTCTCACCCCTTCCCAACCTCACCTATTCAAACCATAGCATATCCTCAGGGATGTTGGCCCCTTAACTCAGCTGTGGTTGGGCAAAGCATGAAACTCAGTTGTTAATCTGGCCTTCAAAGCCCTGAGTCCAGTTTCATTAAATTATTCAAAACTTCTGAACTGAGTGTGGCTTAGGTGATGGACTGTGTGCTGGCTTTCCTAAGACCGCTTTAGGTTTAGGACCGATAATCCTACATCCCTGGGAATCCCTCAGTCTTGAGTAGACCAGAATGATTGGTCACACTAGTAGGGATCCTAAAATCAGAAACAGGAGTGCAAGTGTTTCCCCTCTGAATTGAAAACATGTCTAACACCTGTGATGCATTACTAATCAGAAGAAGTGTATTATGAAACACAGAAGCATAGACAGGGAACAAAAGTCCGTGTTTCAAAGTGAGAGTGATAAGAATATAGACGACAAAATGTCCCTGCCTTCAAAGACCATGCTTTTTCCCAGGAAGCAGCTACATACACAGATAAGAAATAGGAGTGAGGGAATTGTAACAAATTCAAGTGGGGAGAGATCTGTCTCACCAAGCTGTGGACTACTGTGGACATCGCCACAGTGAAGGCCCCCAATTGGACTCTCCCCACAGCAATTCGATCCACTTCTCTTCCCCCGTCCTTGATGATAGGGATTTCTCAAATCCAGAAGCAGCTGAACAGGACTAGAGAGCCGGCGCGAAGGAGGAGAGTGAGGTATCAGCTTTATAATCCATTGTAAACACAGGCTCAGGCCAGACCAGAAGTATTTTATTTCCCTCTGCAATCACTGGAAAAAGCTGCTCTAATTTCCTTTCGTCTTGTCCTCTCCATTCCTGCCCTGCATACCCTGCCACCCACCTACCCAGTGAATTACCCAAGTCTTCCAATTCTTACTTTATGAACTGCACCTGCACCTGCTCCCCAGTTCCAATGCTATTTCTTTCACATCCAAAGGATAGGCATTAGCATAACCTCCACGCCAGCCTCCCCTTCCTCCAGCCTGCTTACTACTAACAAGGGAGGCTGATAACAGCAGCTCTGACCATGAGAACTCCCTTCCATGCCCTCCCTTCTCTGCATGCCTTTGCAGAGCACTGGATATCCTCTGTAATATTCTCCCAATGGACCTTTCTTGGTTCCCTTGCCTCCCTCTGCTGCATGTATGAAAACTTCCTCAGATGGCCTATTTACTGTTCCTAGTCCACTATCTTTGTCTTCCTACAGTCTTATCTGATTCACACCACTCCTCCTTCCTGGAATGTACTCCATCTATTGAAGTCAAACCTGTGCTTCCAGACTAAGGCCAAGGTGATCTCCCACACAAAAACATTCTGGGTCATCTCAGCTAGAAATAGTCTCTCCGTCTTATGACTATTAAGCATACTCAATCTGTAAAGCACTTATCAAAACTATTCATAACAAAATTAAATAAATGTCTTATCCTCACAGATGCATGTTTTATCATTTTGGGAACAAAGATCCATAGGCTATACCACTTTAAAGTTTTCATATTTTCTCCTATCACATCACCTTGTATATAATAGATACTCAATAATACATTCAATGGATTATCTACAAATAAGGCTAGGGAGCAATTTTCCTAATTCCAAATATTTATATAATGTTTATCATTTATGAGAGGCATACCCTATGCAAGGCTTATAGTCTATGGAATCATTTGGGAAAAAAAGTAAGAAAATAAATGAGAAAGATAAGCCACATATTCAAGTCTTATATATGATTGATTAGAGCAGGTAGCAGCTGATTTTAAGGGAATAAGCTAAAACTACAAATTTCTTAGGTGGAATGATTTACTTATTTATTTTCCCACTGCAAAGCAGGCCATGTGACTCATATATCGAGCAAAAGGTAGAGAACTTTAAAATATTAGCCACAAGACCTCAGCTCTGACATTGATCACTGGCAATGATAATTGTGGAAGTGTAAAGAAAAAAATCCACAGATTCAGGTCAAATCTCTCTTAGAAATGGATGAACGACATACATAATCATTCCTAAATGACAATGAGCTTTAAGTTATGTTAATCTGTTTTAAAACTCAATTTATTATTATTAAGGACATCCTGCAAAAATAAAATCTTGGTAGACTAAATGAGTAACCAGTGGCCACACAACCCTCCTTGAGCCTCAATTCCCTCTCCTTCTGCATGGGAAAGCATCTAAAATTCTAATCTGTGCTTGTTCCAATTGTTTCTTTCAGCTTCTAGCCAATACAGTGCTTCCGATCTCACCAAGCTTCAGAGAGGTCCCTACAAGGCGGCTACAGGGAGTTCATTAGTCTTAGCTCGGATCCTTTTTACTTCATTACCTTGTCAACATTGACATTTATAACACTGGCCCAGATTCCCCAGGCAAAGGGCAAACAAATCAATACCAGTGCCATTGGCAAGGAAGAGGGATATCAGGCAAAGAAAATCAATAGGCAGCATGGATGTGTGATCTTATTAAAAATAGCTGCTGTTTTCAAATACCACTAGGTGCCAGACACTTCACAGGCATTATCTCGTATCTTCAAAACAAATCAATAAAGCCAGTATTACTACTCTTACTTTACACATGAGGAAACCAAGTCTCAGGGAGGTGATGTTAGTCGTGACAGAGCTAGGAAGAGATCTTTCTATGGTTTGAGCTCAGCACTGTCTGACTCCCAACCCATTCATTTTCCATTTCACTGCCACACATCCTCATGAGGAAAATCACACTGTAAGAGGGAGCTGGAGATACTCATCCAAGCCTTGAAGGCAGCTAGCTACATGACATTGGGCCTAGTCATGGGTAGTATGATAACCTTTCAGGTAACCACAGCACTAATATTTATATATTATACATATATGTGTGTTGTGCGTGTGCCTGTGTGCTTTCCTTCAACAAACATTGTGGAACGTGTAATGTGTGTCTGCCAATACAGTAGCAGGAAAGATAAAACCATAAATGAGACTGGGGTCCTGTCTTTGGAATCTCATGGCTACCGCATGCTGAGAAGGGAAGAGGGACAGAGGTGATATCCAGAGTCTCTGAGGATCAGACTAGATTTCATGATTTTAAGCTTGACTAACTCACAAAGTATCACATGATTAAAAACCATTAGGCAGCTCCACTCCTAAGAAAATAAATTTAAATAATTTCAGGTGGGTTTTGGCTAGTTAACACTTTTCAGATTATTTTATCAAAAGTAAATATTGTTAGCCAAGTGCAGTGGCTCGTGCCTGTCATCCCAGCACTTTGGGAGGCCAAGGTGTGTGGATCACTGGAGGTCAGGAGTTTGAGATTGCCTGGCCAATATGATAAAACCCCATCTCTACTAAAAATACAAAAATTAGCCAGGCATGGTGGCCTGAGCCTGTAGTCTCAGCTACTTGGGAGGCTGGGGCAGGAGGATCACTTGAACTCAGGAGGCAGAGGTTGCAGTGAGCTGAGCTTGCACCTTGGTAACAGAGCAAGACTCCGTCTCCAAAAATAAAAACAAGTAAATATTATCCACGTCACCATCTCCACTGTTCACCAATCATCAATTAAAGTCAAGTTGACACTTTGCCTTATCCATTCATTCCCTTAGAGTGGGAGAGAAGAGTAAAATTTAAGCTTTGTTATGTAAAACATAGAATGCCTTTAGCTGAAAGACAGAGTCCAAATGGAAAAATGCTAGGTTGGGTGAAGTAGCTTCTCAACATTATTATTATTACTGGTGTTACAAGCCTTACTGAGCTTGTATTAAATGTCAGGCATCATGCTAGTCACATCATCTGCATTACCACCAGACTTTCCTTTTATAATCATTATAACAACATATACCTGTATTCTAATTGAGAAAACTGAAGTTTGGAGAATTTTCAGTAATTTGTCCAGATTAGTAAATAGGGAAGTCATGATTTGAACCCAGAGCTGATTCCAAAGCCTGACTCATAAGAAAAGTGCCATTCTTTCTCCATGATTAAAGCCTCCTCATTCTACTTCTGCGTTTAAGCCCACCAACTCTGAAAAGACAAACTTTTGAGACAAAGCTTCTCAGCAGAAAAAGGAACGATGCATTGTGTGAAATACTTCATGCTACTCTTTAAGAACCAAAATGTGGCAGGATTTATTAGAAGTGTGGAATCCAGACACTTACTGGTTATGTGATATTGGGAAAGTCACTGAACCTCTGTGACTCAATTTTCTCATCTATAAAAATAGAAATAATAATGGCACTTATCTCCCTGGGTAATGACCAGGGGAAAAATGAATTAATATAAGGAAAGAGTTTAGACTTAGCACAGGGAAAGATATTATCAAATAATAATGCTAATAGTAACTACTAGTTTTATGATTCTATTAGTATTAGTATGCTATAAACATTATACCATTTTTAGTATTATTTGGTTACAGTGAAGAAAACCTATTATTTAGCATAGCCTACATGGGATACTTCAAAACCTTGAAAAACTTTAACACTACCAACAGATACCACCCAAATAACTTTCCTTTGAAAGAATTTTTAAGGTATGCAGGATCTTTAGAACAAAGGACATTTTTTTGTTGTGGTGGGTTTTTTGTTTGTTTGTTTTTGTTTCACACATTGTGTGGCCATAGTAATGCTCAATAGTTTTTTGCCTGACAAGAACTAATTTGAAGTTTCTATCAATAAGAGTCACATCATGTGACTTCTGGTCCACCACATAAAACATCCTTTGCTATCACAGTCAGGCAAAAATATGGAAAGTGTGGCGTTTCTTTGAAGGTCATCCCTCTTAGAAGGAGATTACTAACAGCTCCTCCCAGCCGAAGACAGTCTGCATTTGAAAACAACTTATCATTGATATTTTTGCTTCATTCATCTTTTTACACACTAGTATAGACAGAACAGGCAAGTGATGATACAAAATGAGTAACTCAAGGGCATTCTGTTCAAAGAGTGGTTTCACTCTTAGAAAAAATGAACAGCTTTTACAGAACAGCGCAGAGCATGGAGCAGGCTGGCAGTGCTATCACGAAGTGATTCATTTAACACACAGAAATAAAATTGCTTCTTAAATCAGAAGATAACACACATTCCTGTTGCATGAAGAGAAACTAAATCATCTATTACATTTCTCCATGGTGAAAAAATGTAGCTTGTTATTGTAAATGGCAAAAATAACAAAAATCCCATATAACCCAGTTGCAATTCAGTTCTGGTTATCTACAAAGTAGAAAATAGAAGACGTGCATGTTTGGGAAGTTGGGATGATTATTGAAACCTGATATTTCAACATACTCTAAAACACACCATTTATTTCATGATGCAGAAGGTCAGATTAGATTAATGAACCTAAAATACGTTATTACCCAAAGAGACAGTATCATTAAAAGTTATCTGGACACAATGTAAGACAATTACACACAATGTTAGAATTTGAGTCTGGAAGAAGCTGTGGTTTGGAGATTTAGTATTTACTGAAGAACGACGTAAGACCATAAACAAAATGAAAGAGAATTTGAGAAGCCTATGCATTTAAAATGAAATAATTTTTTAGAGGAGCCACTTTGGAAGCTATAAACTTGTTCTAAAGAAGATAACATGCGTTTGTTTATTAAAAGAGCATACCTCAACTATTATTTTTCTTACTGCAACATATTTGAACTGCTTATACACACTGGCACAATCTTTTCCCTTAATCAGCCATAATTCCTAGCCCATGGCTGTAACTGCACCTTTTTCTCCTCTCTTGAAAGAGGGAATGCAAAATGCAAAGGGGAAAAAGAGGTGGCATTACAAGACCATTGTTGATTTTTTTTTCCTCTGGTAAGAACAACTCAACTTGCTTCTGTGAAGTAGCCTTTACCTGTTTGCAACCTATTCGATTAACACTGAACTAACCCCTTCATGCTCCTCACAGCCATAGGTGGGTGAATAATGTGTCCATGGCCATGTAGTAGATGCTAATCACCTGAACAATGCCATGGTCTGGGATTGGTCCTTAAAAACTCAATCCCAGGACTTAACGTAATGAAAGATTTCTGGAACTTTTAAAAACAGAAGGTTTTCTTTCCACGTGGGATGTTGAACTGCTATTACTCAACTCTGGAGTGGATGATTGCACCTTTGTTACCACTGAAATCTTGACTGCAAATGAAGCCCCTTCAAGAGGTAAGCTGTCAAATATGGAGTAAGAAATAGACAGACTGGAAAAACCTGAAGCATAGTATTGAGATTCTGAAGCCAGCTATACCTGAGGCAGATCTTACACCCTGAAACTTCTATTTTAACCATTATTTTCTTCTGTTGCCATTGTTTAGGCTGGTGTGAGTCTGATATATCCTTGAACAGTGCTAATTGATAATGAGTCACACTGGATTCTGCATGACTCACTGTGGTTCAGAATTGCTCTTCTGGAGCACCGTTGAGCACCTTTTGGGAAGTCACACTTACAGTCACCTGGACAGACACATTAACAAAAAAGAAAAAAGAAAAAAAAAACCCTAACAGCTCTCTTTTATGTTTCTACAACCCTGACAATAAAAAAATAAGCAATCATTTGAGTGTATGCTAAATACCAAGTATTTTGCATGTAATGTGTCGTTAAATCTTTACACAGTTTTGTGAATTAATTAAGTGAATTAAGTATCACTATCCTTGTTCTACCAATAAGGAACCACAAACAGGATAGATAAATTCATGAAGGTCACACAATGGTTAAACATGAGAGAAGCAAACATGGGTCAACTTGTCTCCAAAAAGCTGAGTATCTTCCACTCTAGAATTTTGCTTCCTAGTTTAGCATTGACTGCCGGATTTGAATCATAAGAAGGACCTGTGTCCAACATCAAAAAGAAATTACAGTCTTTCAAAGTGAGCATTTTGAAGTACACACCTTTTATTGATGTGCATAAATTCTGTGCTTTCTGTAAATGGTAGCCATAACTCACCCTCTGCAAGATGCTTGTAAAGTGATTTTACGTGAAAGCATTCAGGGTATTCATTCAATGATCTGTAATGTTGCAGAAGACACAGCAGGCTCAAAGTTTAAACCTGAGGGATTGCAGAGAATTAAAGAACCCGGTTCTATAGATGTAGTCAGAACTCATTTTAACAGGTCAAAAGCGTATGTCAATGCTCATAGATAGCTCTGCAATTTACAGATTACCTGTAAATTTTATGCACCTTGAGAACGAATTCTTTCAATTTCTGTATTTTTTGTCAGAGGCAAGTAAATATTTAAAGCTAAATGGGCAAACAGCCATTGGAGCAGAAGAATAATGCCTCTGGCAGGTGTGAGCTTTGGCCTATCAAACTGTCAAGCTGCATTAAAAAAAAAACTAATGCTATCAGCATGCCATGAGTGCAAATTCCATTTTAATATCTCTTCAGAATTTGGTAGCAACAGTTTAAAGGCAGTACTATAATTCTTTTCCACCTAAACTTTAACCCGTTTCCATATTTTAAAAAGTACCTAATTCTTAATTCTGCAGACTGGTAAGAAATCTTCTCTCATAAAATAATAATAATTCTTAATTTTACCAACAATAGTAGTTTTTGCTTTGAATTCAAATTTTGATATATGTTGGAAGAGTAAAGAAGGGGACATTAGGACCAGGAAAAAGTAAGTTAAAAGCAAAAAAGGCAGAGTTCCCTTTTGAAGTTTCAAGGTTTTTAAATTTCTAAGTCTGTATGACTATCTATGCTCTTGTGATATGGCCAAGTTAGACAGAGACTTAGAAATAACAGCGATAAAGCACACTGTGTTTGAATCTGAAGCATACACATCTATACTTTCAAATAAAATAAGTAATTTTCCAGAAACATTATCTCTTCCAAATGGATTACTTCCCTCAATATGTGCTCTCTCTCTCTCTTTAATGTTATTTATCTTAAATTCACTGATGCAATAGGCCACAACGACTTAATCTCTCTTGAAAGTTAAGAAATGACAGTAAACCAAAGAACTAATCTTGCAATATCCCATGACTTAACATATTTGAGCATCAACATTCTGAGATAACCAACAGTGAAGTTTTAATGTAGACAATTATATCTGCTATTTTTCATGGGCCAGTATCTACATCATGCAAACCTTCAGGAAACAAACAAACAAAAACTGCTTTATTCATCACAGTGTCTGTAGCACCATGGGTGGTATAGAGTACATACTAAACCACTGTCCTCTTTAATATGGAATTTGTCCTTTTTTGTACAAAAGGAAAATGAACAAACTTGCTTTTACTTTTCAATGAAACAATATTAGTGGTACTGAAGAAAACTGACACACTAGATTTACTACATATTTTTTCTTTTTGTATCTACAATGAAAAATGCTTCCTAGTCTTTGATTTACAGTTAAAAAAGTCATAGAAAGTAATATTTTCTAAAATTGTAAAGTTCAGTTGCATGTATCATTAATTCCACGAATCCATTTTAATACCATCTCTTCCTGTTTTCTCTATCCCTACTCTACTCTATTTCTGATGAATGGGGTTTCGTTTCCTTGTTCCAAAGGTCCCCCAGGATTAGTGTCCTTTAATAATAAGCCCGGATGTTCATATTGTCTCCCTTTACCTTCTGCTAGGGACCTTTCATAGACCAGAGTGTTGAAGTTCAGTGTTGGTCCAAATCCTCCCATCTGTTCAACAGCAGTTCAAATGGGAAGGAAGCCCAGTAGGCAGATGTCTCCCATCCTTAGAACAATGAAGATATTTTATTGGGTATTTGATTTGGTTTGTATCTGTGTCCTCACTCAAATCTCATGTTGAATTGTAATCTTTAATGTCGTAGGTAGGACCTGGTGGTTGGTGATTGGTTCATGATGGAGGATTTCTCATGAATAGTTTAGTACCATCCACGTGCTGATGTCTTTGCCATAATGAGTGAGTTGTTGAGATAAAATTGTTTAAAAGTGTGTGGCATCTTCCCCCTCTGTCTTCATCCTGCTCTGATCATGTGATATGCCTGCTCCTCCTTCGCCTTCTGCCATGACTGTAAGATTCCTGAGGCTTCCCAGAAGCTGAGCAGATGCCAGCATCATGCTTCTTGTACAGCTTGTAGAACCGTAAGTGAATTAAACCTCTTTTCTTTATAAATTACCCAGTCTCAAGTAATTATGGCAATGCAAAAATGGACTTATACAGTATTCCTCCTCAGTCTTAATATAGTTCTTTTTTACCTGACAATTACAAAGCACCAGAAATAAAATAACAAGTTGTCTGAAGTACCTTGCTTTAACATTTTGATTCCCCTGCATTATTCTTGGCTTAGCTAAAAGAATGAAGGGTCATATGAATGCTACACACAGTGGTAAGATTTAACAAAGGTTTTTTTTTTTTTTTTTTTTTTTTTTTTTTTTTTTTAACAAGAAGATGTTATTGGAGCTTCCATTACACAAAGCAAGTACCATGAAAAAGATCTTGGCTTTGTGGTCAGTAAGCCCAAATTTTCCCTCTTTCCAAGGGCGTTATAATTTGGTTAATGATTTAATAGTATCAACATTCCTGCTAAGACTCCAACCAGAAGACTGATCTCATTCAGGTATGGAGCTCAAATTTATATCTCTTCTCTGTTCAGTAAAAAGATTAGAAATTAGAATTTTCCTAAATTGGTAGTACCTCCTTGCACCTGGTGAAGTAAAAAAAAAATACCTTATTTTGAGGAAAGTGTCTTGATTTTTAATCCTTAGAGTTGTCACAAATTAATTGCAATCAATATGAAAACACACACACACAGCATAAGGAAAGAAGCTACTGCAGGAAAAATTTAGAAAACAACAAGTAACAGACTGGGACCCTTACAGACTTCAGATGTTGGAATTATCACAGACAAAATGTTCAATGACTATTAACAAAGTGCCTGAAGACATAAAAAGATGGAAACAAACAAAAGAACAGAGACAACAGATTATCTTTATTAATAGGCATACTTTAAAAATAAAATACTTTTAGAAATGAAATATAAAATCAATAAGAAATGATCCATTGAATAGGATTCGACCTAAATAAAGAGAGAACCAGCGAACGTGATGATAAAGCCAAATGAATTGCCCAGAATGCAATATGTTATATCAAATAATACAAATTATAAAAAGAGGGTAAGAAACATGATGATGGAATTAGCAAGTCTAAGTTCATGTAATTCAAATCTAAAATAATTGAGTAGATAATAGGAGGAAGTAAGATTTGCTATGTTGAGAATTTTTAAGAACTGATAGCAGATACATATGAATAATAAATGTGAATTGGATACATAGATACACATGAACTAATGAACAGGAAATATAAAAATATCAAGAAAGATAATTTTAAAAGAAATCTACAAGCAGACACCTGATGACAAAACTGCAAAACACCAAAGAAAAAGATGACTTTAAATCAACTTGTAAGTGGTAGGCATGGGAGTGGTCAGAGCACCTTTAAAAGCAGGACAGATGGATGGCAGACTTCTCAGGAGCAACCAGGGAAGCCAGAAAACAAGAAGACACTGATGTGACAGTGAGTCTTTGAAACTAGCTCTTCAGGAGGAAGAGGTAAGAAAAGTCTTGGCTTTTAGCATTTCTGATATCCACAGTGTAAACCCTCCTAATACAGTTGATTTCAAGCTGGCATCCTGCCTCCATTGAAAGTTGCAGAGTTGGGGAGAGACGTGTATATCTGGCGCTTATGGGCCAGTGCCATTGGCTCCATCACATCTCTGACCGATTTCTCAACATCTGATAGAAAATATTCTTCAACATTTAATTGAAGACCTAACAAAATTATCTTCCAACATTAAAGGTGAAATGAAAACCTTTTGTTCAGAAAAAAATATATATATACATATGTATATGTCTATGTATATACATATGTATATGTGTATATATATATACGTTTATATATATGTGTATATACATATGTGTGTGTATATATATATAAAATGTGTGTGTGTGTATATATATATATATATTTATTTATAATGAAGGGACCCTTAAACAGAAAAGAATCCAAAAGAATTTAGTTCAAAAGAAGAAAATAAAGTCTGTCAGAAAATAGAAAAGTCTGAGATAAAGGAAGAAATGAGGAATATATAAACTGTGTCTATATTAATAAATAAAAATAAGCAGTATGTAAAAATATAGCAATGATTATTTTTAGGAGGAGGAATCAGAAATAAATAAAACTCAATCTAGGATCAGTGTTGATCAGTGTTCTTCCAACTGCCATTTGGGAAACTAAAATGGACATTTTTTGACCCTACTGCAGCTCGGTTTCTGGATCAACACTACCTCTGGAAATTATAAACCCTTTATGAAGGTGGAAACCTGTAGCAGGAGTCATTTTTCTGCCTTTTCAGCTCTTTCTACCGGCAAGCAAAAGCAGGAGACCATGATGCCCTCTCCACAGGCATTTTTCTGAGACCTCCTCCTTCTACTTGTGAATTTGCATATAGTATGGGGCACAGGGAAGTCATTCCAAAAGACCCCAAGAAGAAACTACACTGTAAGTGCTGCGACAATTTTGTGAGCAACTAACTTACTTTGTTAAATGTATTCCTGCTTAAAATGCCTAGAGTTATTCATGTTTTCTGCACTGTAGTGTGATAGAGAGAGAGAGTCAGAAAGAAAATGATAGAACCACAGGAAAAGTTGGATACATAGAAAACAGGGTCGCAGAAACAAGTGCAAGAGTACAAGTAGCCCTAAATGTAAAAGGACCTGCATTTGCCATTATGAAAAACATGGATGGACAGATTGGGTATATAGAATAAAATTTAGCAGTATGTCCTTCACAAGATCATCTATAAAGCCTAAAGAAAAAGAACAATTGAAAGAAAAAAGAATGAGAAAAGAGGCCAGGCAAATACTAAGAGAAGCTGTAATCGGTGTATTAATAATAGGCAAAATAAATTTAAGCATAAAAAGACATCACTAAAGTTTAAAAAGATCATTAAGTGTGATAAAATGTTCACTTCATCAAATAAATATAAAAATTTCAATCTTGCATGCATATAATGAACACTCTCATCATATACAAAGTGAAATTCACAGAACTTTCTGTAGAAAAAAAGAAAATTATCTATCATAGTAGGAAATTATAATGCCTTTAAAATTTTTGATGAATTTTTGAGTTATTCAAATCCTTAATTTATGTACTCATACATTTAAGTTAAAATTAAGTAAAACTTAAAAATGTATTTTAAAATTAAGTAAATATTTAAGTATTCTGCTTAATTACTTTAATATTTTACCTCTTGAAAATTTTTATAAAGTAGATAGAAATGTAGTGCCTATTTCTGCCATAGACACATTTTGTAAATAAGAAATCTTGGTTTCAGGCTGGGCATGGTGGTTCCTCATGCCTGTAATCCCAGCACTTTTGGGAGGCTGAGGTGGGCAGATCAGGAGGTCAGGAGATCGAGACTCTTCTGGCTAACACGGTGAAACCCCATTTCTATTAAAAATACATACACACATGAAATAGCTGGGCATGGTGGCACACACCTGTAGTCCCAGCTACTCCAGAGACTGAAGCAGGAGAATTGCTTGAACCCGGGAGATGGAGGTTGTGGTGAAACAAAATCACAAAAGAGTGAGACTCCATTTCAAAAAAACAAAACAAAACAAAACAAAAACTTGGTTTCAGATCTCAGATATTATGGGATCACAAGGCTCCAGATTTGAATCCTTAAACACCCTAATGAAAATTATGTATTCATTCATTTTAGTAAAGCCCACTGGAAAGGTATGAACTAGAACAACATACCTGTGACTTTGCCCAGGGTGAGTGACCTTATAACCTTGAACTCCACTTCTGGAGAGAAGTTATAACTGAGTCGAAGCTGCTGGTCCATCTGCAAGAAATCAGAAAACAAAGTCACATCAGCAGAGGTCTGCAGGTAAGAAGAATAAAATGATCCCATCTGGAAATACCTTGAAAAAACTCAGACAGAGAGCAGATCCCCCACCTGAGATTTTCTCTCAGGAGAGATTAGACAGGTCTCCCTAATTCTCCCACAATGCACATAAAATATCCCTCTCTTTCTTCTTTGTGAAATAAGGGCTTTCACACAAGTCTTCTCCCTGGGAAATTGTATACAGCTTTTTACAGGTATTTATCTCCTCATGGAGATTTTCTCACCAATTTCTTTGCTGCAAACAAGCAAACCAATGAAACCTACTCAGGAACTTGCTGTGCAAGATTAACATTAATAGGAGGCAGGAACTCATTTTTTATTTCTCCCTCTTTCTCTCAGTTTGTCCTTAGGGCCATCATTGCCCCTATTGTTCCATAATTCTGACCTGGTCTCATTTAGGTGTGAGCAGAGAAATTTTCCTGGACAAAGATTGCAGTTTGACAAAACATGTGGTCCTGGGGAGGAGAGGGTAGTTGAACAGTTGCATCCAACATGGACAGTTGATAATCCCATCTTGCATGGGTGAGCAAAAGCCACCAATGGAAAACTTTAATAAGATTTTATTTCTATGTCCATGCTTTAAGGATCTCCTTGCTTTACCCATTGCTAATTTCAGCTCCATCTGTTCCATCCCCTCTATTTTCCTAGGCAGCCCTCTCTATCCATCCCCACTTATTCAAGGTAGACAAATTCTATTGGTTTCTTCCAGACTCTGCTCTGACTATGCATAGGATGCTATTCCTGGAAGTAATCCTCATTATTTTATGGTACACCTGTAAGAAGAGGAGACTAAGATCTCATTGGCCGTTTGCCTGACTTTGCACAGCTTCAGTGCAACCCACCAGGGACTCATACATAACCTCCCATCTCCCCTGCCATGACTTTCCTTTGGCACCTATCTGCTCAGAATGAGTCTCCACTGTTCTCAGGCAACTTAAATTCTAGAGAAGGAAGATAGGACAGAAAATTTGTTAAGTAAACACATTGTGTTTGAAGTTAGGTACTGAGAGAAAAAAAATACAGGCAAGGATAACAGGTAATGTCAAGTTGAAGTCAAGGAAATAGGTTGCTGTATTAAATAAGCTAATCAGAGATGGCTAAATGAGAATGACTTTTTGAGTCATTTGAGTCCAGAAGGAAGTACAAGAACTGGACATCCATGTATACAAGGAATAGCATTCTAGGCAAAGCAGTGAGTCCAAGGGCTCTGCAAATAGCAATGAGGCCAATGTGGTACAACTGAGTTCCAGAGGGCATGTGATAGATGAGGTTAGAGAAGCAACCAGGAAAGGAGCAGCGGTGTCAGATCACGGAGATCTTTATAAACCACTGGAAGGCCTTTGACTTCTTCTCTGCACAAGAAAGGAAACCATTGAGAGGGTGTGGACAGAAGAATGCCAAGATCTGACTATTCCCTCACCAGGATAACTCTGACTGTTGAGGATAGGCAGCCAGGGAACATAAAGAGGAACAAGAAGATGTCAATCAAAAGGCAACTGTAAACAGAGACAATCCAAGCAAAGGACAAGGGTGGCTTTGGGAAAGGTAGATGCTATTGATCCATGGATGCTGCATGGAAGAGAAGGAATGATAAAAAGAGAATACCACAATTTCCAGACTGAGTACTTGAAAAATGAAGCTGCCACTAACTTGAATGTGCTTATGGGGGATGAGGTCATTGTTTCAGGGGAACTTCCTAATGGGTCAGTTTTAACTATTTATTTAAATATTCTGATATCTGACAGGCATTCATATAGATATGCCCCGTAGGTATTTGGTATAAGTTCTGGAATCCAGGGACAAGATTAGTGTTAGGTATGCATTCGGGATTGATTCATCAGCATATACATGAAATTTAAAGAAGTGAGATCGAACGGGGTGAGTATGGAGTGAGTGTAGATCAAAAGCAGAAGTGGGAGTCCTGGGGTGTTCTAATGGGTAGAGTTTTGAGAGATGACAGGAAACCAACAAAGAGTGAGCAACTAACACAAGCAGAAGGACCAAAGGCAGGAGTTGTATCCTGCAAGCAATAAAGACTTAAGTTGCAAGAACAGGAAGGAATCCCTAAATCAGTTGCCGGTGAGAGGACAAGGAAAGGCAACACTGAGATATGACCACTGGATTTTGCAAGGTAAGCACACTGATGCTTTGAGAAGTACAATTTTGCTGCAGCACAGAGACAAAACTCTTTCAGTAGAGGTATAAGAAAAAGGTAGGGAAAATTTGAAGAACAAATATATAGACAACATTTCCAAAAATGTGGGCAAGAAAATGACAAAGAGAATGGCACAGTATAAGAACTCAGATAAGAGAAAGGTTTTCTTTGTTTACCCAGAGATAGGCTGGTTTATTTGCTTGTTTAGATTTTGTTATCATTGTATATTAGCTCTTAATGCATGTAGTAATTATTTGTTTCATGCTTTGGGGAGCCATCCTGTAGGGCTGGAAAAAACGATGAAAGAGAGGGAGAAGGGAGAATGCCGGAGTGATTTTCTTCAGTGGGATATCAGGTCTGGCCCACAGGTAGTAAAGTCAGGCCTTAACTAGAACCATGAACTATCCAGGAGGGAAAGAGGGTGTAAACACAGATGTGGCAGGTAGGTAATGTGCTTTTAAGAATGTGTGGATATTCTCTTCTGAATGTTACATTTTTTTTACAAGAAATAAGAAAGCAAAGTCATCCACTGAGAGTGAAAATGAACTGGCAATTGTTAGCAGGATAAGTAAAGAGGACAAAGTGTAAAATGGTCCGCTAGGAGAACAGAAAAATTAAAAAACATGGAGTGATTGCTGGGCAGATGCAAGGGCTTGCTGGAGGTGATGGCTCTAAAGGGGATGATCTGGACTCTGCCTATTCTCTGCTGGGATCTGCCATCATCTGCTGCTGGCCCTTTATATGGAGCCCACTGAGATCTCTTGGGGTGTCTACCACACAAATGCTTTCAGACAGCTTTAGCCTGTGCTCACACGGACCCTCGTCTTGAGAGCTCTCCTCTTCCACGTGTCCAACTCCTATTCATCTTCAAGACTCAGCTTACTCCTAACTTCCTCCAGGAAGTAAGTAGTGGTGTTATTAGTACCCTCTTCAGTATCATCTGTGGATGATTCCGCCACAGCCCTTCCCACAGCCTATTATGATTTCCTCTTTGCTTGTGCATCTTCCTCACTTTAATGCAGCCCAGGGGTTGGCAAACTGGAGCACATATTAGTATCATCTGCTGCTTGCCCCTCTTCCATAGACTCCAATTTAGTAGATGTGGTGTGGAAACTACGAATCTCCATTTCTTTTTTGAGATGGCGTTGCTCTGTCTCCCAGGCTGGAGTGCAGTGGTGCTATCTCTTCCCACTGCAACCTTCGCCTCCCAGGTTCAAGTGATTCTCCTACCTCAGCCTCCTGAGTAATTAGGATTACAGGCACATGCCACCACACCCAGCTATATTGCAGTTTTAATTGAGATGGGGTCTTGCCATGTCGGCAAGGCTCGTCTTGAACTCCTGATATCAGGTGATCTGCCCACCTCAGCCTTCCAAAGTGCTGGGATTGCAGGCATAAGCCAGCACACCTGGCCAAGAATCTGCATTTCTCTCTTTTTTTTCCCCTTGAGATGGAGTCTCGCCCTGTCACCCAGGCTGGAGTACAATGGCATGATCTTGGCCCACTGCAACCCCCACCTCCTGCTTTCAAGCAATTCTCCTGCATCAACCTCCTGAGTAGATGGGACTACAGGTGTGCACCACCATACCTGGCTACTTTGTGTATTTTTAGTAGAGACGAGGTTTCACTATGTTGGTCAGACTGGTCTCAAACTCCTGATCTTGTGATCCACCCACCTCAGCCTCCCAAAGTGCTGGAATTACTGGTGTGAGCCACTGAGCCTGGCCCAAGAATGTGCATTTCTAATAGGGTCCCAAGTGACGCTGGTGCTGGTGGGACGAGGGAAGCACATCTTGAGAACCACTAACCTAGTTCTTCCACGTCTGAGGACAAGTGTGATTTCTAACTATCTTTCCAGCACCAGCACTAGCACAGGATAGAAGCTTAGAAAATTTTGATAGAGTAGCCAAGGCACATTGGTTGAGGGGGAGAAAGTAAGGATGGTACCTGAATGGTAAGCTCTCTTCCCTCCCGGTTAATCTTCAAGTGGTGCATCCTTCTGTTGGCAAAGTTCTCTGCATCAATGGTGAATATATGGGACTCTTCCTTGCTCAACTGGTAGCGAACCTGTAAGCTTCCTTGAAAGAAAAATATTAGAAATTAGAATTTAAAGCAGCACCTATAAAATGCAAACATATAATCAGGTTGTCTTTTAATTGATTATTAGGCCCCCAAGTCTTAATCCTTCCATTAGTCAAATTTTAAAAATATATTACATATGTTTATCGGGGTCCATACAGAAAATTCCCTGAGAGTTGCAAAATTAAAGAAAGAGAGAGAGAATGACAGTGTGTGTGTGTGTGTGTGTGTGTGTGTGTGTGTGTGTGTGTGGTGTTATCAGAAACCAAAATGCCAGTTTGGGAAATAAAACATCTATTTTTTAATTGGATCATTAAACTTTAATAAGGTAGAGTTAAGATCTTTTCTATGTTCTCTTCAATTCCTATCACTTCCTATAACTCTCTTTCTTCCTAATTGCTGTCTTCCTTCTATATCTAAGGACTGGAAAGAGAACTCTGTCTTGTTATCACCAGTTGATGTATAATGCCTCTGATGGGAGGGTAGCTTGGTTTGGGCACAGTCCCTCACTTTAACCCTTTAGGGACTTTTAACCCTCTTAACACTTCACAGCCCATTGGAACATTCAAATTTTACTAGGATTGTGTTTTGCAAACAGATATTAGCTATTCCTTGTAGGTTAGAAAATCAATTTACTGAATTTACTGGGTCTCAATCAGCATTTCTTTCTTTTTTTTCTTTTTTTTTTTTTTTTGAGATGGAGTTTCACTCTCGTTGCCCAGGCTGGAGTGCAATGGCGCAATCTTGGCCTATCGCAGCCTGTGCCTCCAGGGTTCAAGCAATTCTCCTGCCTCAGCCTCACAAGAAGCTGGGATTACAGCTATGTGCCACCACGTTCAACTAATTTTGTATTGTTAGCAGAGACAGGGTTTCTCCATGTTGGTCAGGCTGGTCTCGAACTCCCAACCTCAGGTGATCTGCCTACCTCGGCCTCCCAAAGTACTGGGATTACAGGCATGAGCCACAGCACCTGGTCTCAATCAGCATTTCTTTTTCTTTTTTGGGGGGTTGGGGGCAGAATTTAGACACATGAGACTCCCAGGAGACATATTAAAAATATAAGTGTATCAATTGTTTGTGTGTGTATGTTTGTGTGTGTGTGAGAGAGAGAGAGAGAGAGGGAATGAGAGAGAAAGAATATTAGTTCACAATGCAAAATGGCCACTTGGGAGAGATTTGTTACAGAAAACAAAATTACAGCTAGATGGGAGGAGTAAGTTCGAGTGTTTGATAGCACTGTAGAATGACAAGAGCTAACAAAAGTATATTATATTTTGTTTCAAATAGCTAGAAGGAGAATACTG
>CAUYQU010018886.1:0-15161 GCA_963574635.1 Cheracebus regulus
AGTAGAGGGGGCAGCCGCAGGCCTGAGGCAGAGACACGGAGGGTGGGTGGTCAGCAGGGCCTGGACAGCTGCCTCCCACGCCCACCTCACGCCTGAGCCACGCGGTCCAGAGACCACTGCTGCGGGAAGGACGGCATGCTCAGCGGGGCGCGTCCGCCGTCTGCAGACTCAGCGCAGCTTTTGCTGCAGCCTTTGAGCCCCGTGATGAGAGGTGACCATAGGAGTGCTGGCACACAGTCCCTCCTGACCGGAGGCCGTGCACGGCACCGTGACCAGGGCGGCTGCATCCCCAGTGTGTGGAGACCCGGTGGCACCTGCGAAGAACCGCTGTACGTGGCCACGTCGGCTGGACACGGCGTGGAAGCTGACGGTGATGGACAGTCCCATGGAATGTGTGCACAGACCCACAGCAGGTCCTCCGCCGTAAAGACACGTGTGAGGGAGGAACGTTTAGAATGCGCCATTTACACCTGACCCACAAAGTCGCACACACGTGGCAGAGACGGAAGGGAAGGTAGCAGTCGGTGGGGAGAATCACCACAATCAAAACTCAGTGACAGGAAAGACGGCTTGAACATTAACCCCGGCCAGGCGCAGGGGCTCTCGCCTGTCATCCCAGCACTGTGGGAGGCCGAGGTGTTCGAGACCAGCCTGGCCAACGTGGCGAAACCCTCTCTGCTAAAAACACAAAAACTAGTTGTTGCAGTGGCGGGCGCCTGTGATCGCAGCTACTCGGGAGGCTGAGGCAGGAGAATGGCTTGAACCCGGGAGGCGGAGGCTGCATTGAGCCGAGATCATGCCATTGCACCCTAGCCTGGGTGACCCAGCGAGACTCCATCTCAAAAAAAAGACAGAAAACAGAAATTAGCCATGTCAGCTGTAACCGCAGATCCTGCCAATACCAGGTGGTCAGTGGATGCTCCTGGGTCACCTCCTGCCTGTTACTCGGACGACAGTGAAACAGACTCCCGGATTCACACTTGGAGCCAAAGAAACTACAATGGAAAATCTGAAAGCGCTGTTTCTGCAGGAAACTCAGGCCACAATTTAAACTTTTCTACCAAGGAAACTGCAGCCCCCACAGGCTGCTCCCGTGAGTGCCACCAAAAGCGGAAGAAAGGAGCGACACACGAGTTCCTCCAGAGATAACACGAGGGCATCCGACGTGAGCACAGGCTGGACGCAGTCAGAGACCCAGGAAGTCAGTGGCCGGGGATCGCCCGAGAGCGGAGGCAGAAACCCTGCATGGACACACCCCGCTGAGGCCAAGTCGGCAACTGTTACACATCACAGGCGTGCAAACACACCAGGAAACCAGACACAGACGGGACTCTCTATTCTAATCAAGGCTGTGACGGCCTGAATGCCTGGTCCCCAAGATCCACCTGCTGAAATCCTCCCCAGGTCGATGGCACTGGGATGTGGGGCCTCAGGGGACAGGCACCCTTCTCTAAGGGACCCCCGAGAGCTCCCTCACCCCCTCCGCCCTGTGAGGACTTGGCGGGACAGCGCCATCTGTGACCCAGGCGGCAGGTCTTCCCCGCCTCCAGAGCTGTGAGCAATGAATGTCTGCTGGCCTGTGGTGTTTCATGACGGCAGCCTGCTGCGCTGAGACACAGGCCATCGACAAAACACCCTGCCGCTCACAGACAGTGATGACACAAGAACACCTCCCCGCCCCCGTGCTGGGAACAGGAGGACGATGTCACCACCAAGGCCACCTGGACGGCCGGGCCATGGCAGCCACAGGAGAAAGGCTGAAAGAAGTCGCGTCGGGAAAGGAGAGGGCAGAGCTGTGGTGATTTAGAAGTAATGCACCGTGTAGAAAATCCACGTTTACCAGATACATGAACTGGTAAGTGACTTCAGCAGAGTGGCTAGGAAACTCGAAAATAACAACTAGAAACTAAAATCTTTCCTACTGCCCGGGTGCGGTGGCTCACGCCTGTCATCCCAGCACTTGGAGGCCGAGGCGGGCGGATCACCAGGTCAGGTGTTCGAGACCGGCCTGACCGACACGGAGACACCCCATTTGTACTAAAAATACAAAAACTAGCCGGGCGTGGTGGTGGGCACCTGTGATCCCAGCTACTCAGGAGGCTGAGGCAGGAGAATCGCTTGAACCCTGGAGGCGGAGGCTGCGGTGAGCCGAGATTGCACCACCGCACTCCAGCCCGGGTGATAGAGCGAGATGCTGTCTCTAAAATAAATAAATAATAAAATAAAAATAATCTCATCTATCAAGAGCACTAAAAAAAAAGTCAGCCGACGGAAAAATGCAACAAAAATCACAGTGTCTACAAAGCGCACTGCAGAGCACAGTGCGGTGAGATCACAGATGACGGCAGCGTGCTGAGGCGGACTCCCGGCGGGCCTGCGGAGGGACACTTCCTGCAGGCCACTCCTGACCCCGCCCCATCCACGCAACGCCCATTAAGAGGCTCCCAGGCTTGCTGCTTTGCAGTTTTTACGCACTGACGAGCCCGTGTTAAGCCGCCTGAGGCAAGACGAGGAATTCAGGGGGAAGCCAGTGGATGGCGTAGGTCCCGCCCGTCTCCGGCCCTTCCCGTAGAGTTGGAGTCATGAAGATGGCCGTCAGTGTCCACCAGGTGCCGGTGGACTGAGAGGAAGGGAAGGGGAGTTACCTGCAAACTCATGAGAAAAAAAAAATGCGGAAGGAAATGGAGATTATCAACTTGGAAATGTGAAGACACAAAGGAAAGCAGCTTTTCCTGAGTGTTACAGAATCGTTATTGGAGGCGGAATAAAACATTGGATAACGTGACTTAACTGCTTTTTCTTTTGAGACAGAGTATTGCTCTTCTCTCCCAGGCTGGAGTGCAGTGCTGCGATCTCGGCTCACTGCAACCTCCGCGTCCCGGGTTCAAGCGATTCTCCTGCCTCAGCCTCCTGAGTAGCTGGGATCACACGTACGTGCCACCAT
The DNA here is from genome assembly GCA_963574635.1 of Cheracebus regulus. Taxonomy (NCBI): domain Eukaryota; kingdom Metazoa; phylum Chordata; class Mammalia; order Primates; family Pitheciidae; genus Cheracebus; species Cheracebus regulus. The sequence continues at coordinate 2,945 of CAUYQU010018886.1, forward strand.
GCCCACCTAATTTCTGTGTTTTTAGTAGAGACGGGGTTTTACCATGTTGACCAGGATGGTCTCGAACTTCTGACCTCAGGTGATCCGCCCACCTCGGCCTCCCAAAGTGCTGGGATGACAGGTGTGCATCACCTTGCCCAGCCGATCTGACTTTTAAAAGTGTTTTCCTGATGGACAGACAGAAACACCGAGTCCCTGTGGGGCCAGGTGAGGCGGCGACACACCCACCCGCGCACGGCCAGGACAAGGACCGAGGCCGGCAGCCCTGACGGCCCCTTCCGCCATTCCGCACGCAGCGACAGCCCTGGGCCTCGTCCCTGTGGCTCTGGTTCCCCTTTCCCGGGCCACAGAAATGGGAGCCTGCCATCTGTGGACTCGGAGGCCTGCCTTCCCTCGCTCCGCGCACGTGTCTGGGACTCACGCACCCGGCTGTGTGTGGACCGTTTGCTCCAGGGCTGATGAATCCTATTCCAGGATGGCTCTGCTGACCTCTAAGGAGTGCCCTAAGCAGGAAACACTACCAGCCCCAAGGCCCATGTGACAGTGCTTCAGGGGCGCTCCTGAAGGGAGCCCTCCTCAGCAGGGCAGAGTCCTGAGCGTCTATACAGGCACTGATGGGTCTGCAGGGAAAGAAGCAGTGGAAAACCTGCAGAAAGGCAAGGTGTGGACATGCCACGCAGCGGGCTGAGCACGCGGTGTCACAGAGCCACAGGGGTCCTCGGCTGGGACCCGCGCTGGGTGTCGGCTCTGCCCCCACCCGCATCTCTGGCTGAACTGTGATCCTGAGTGATGGGCGAGGGGCTGCTGGGAGGTGCCTGCCTCCTGGGTGGGCCTCCCCGTTGCTGCTCTCGTGACGGTGAGTTCTCGTGAGACCCAAGGGTTTAACAGCGGGTGGCGGTGTCCACTCCACGTGCCCTCTCTCCTGCCCCCTGTGCAGATGCGCCTGCCGCCCCTCCGCCTTCCTGCGTGGTTCTCAGCTTCCCGAGGCACGCCTTCTTTCACGCCTGTGGAACTGAGTCACACCTGTTTTCTTCATGACTCACTGGTCTCAGTTAGTTGGTTTTTTTTTTTTGTCACCCACACTGGAGGGCAGTGGTGTGATCTCACGTCATCGCAACCTCCGCCTCCCGGGTTCAAGAGATTCTCCCGCCTCAGCCTCCAGAGTGGCTGGGATCACGAGCGCACGCGCCACCACGCCAGGCTAGTTTTTGGATTTTTGGTAGAGATGGGGTTTCACCATGTTGGTCAGGCCGTCTTGACGTCCTGACCTCATGATCTGCCCGCCTCAGCCTGCTGAAGTCCTAGGATGACAGGCGTGAGCCAGCGTGCCCGGCCTCAGGTCGTTCTTTACAGCAGTGTGAGAACAGACGGATATGACCGTTTCCCAAGGCATCTCCAAGCCCCGAAAATCAACCCCAGCTATCAGGGAAGGATGGAACAGGCCCATGGCAGAACTAAGTCACAAAACAACACGTAGGGACGTCCAGAGAACCTGCAGACCCTGAACACTGAACACAATCCTACATGACGCGCTGCACAGAAGAAGCTGGAATCCAGCCAGCATGGAAAAAATACAGAGCACAGCGCGTGGACACGGACTCGCCCCGCAGCGTGGCATGGTGGAGGCGGAGCGGAGGGCAGGGCGCACACACGGGTGACACGGAACGGCCGCACGGCCACGGCTGCCATGGCAGAACCTGCAGTCACAACACCCCGAACCCCAGTGTGAGCAGAGGAGATGGAGTGAGACATCAGAAGTCAATGGAGCAGAACATTGTCACAGAAAGTCACTAAAACTAAAACCTGCTACCTGAGAGAGAAAAATAAAGAAAAGAAAAAACTCGGGCTATTTCTAGGAATAAAAGTGAAGACAGATGCCAATATCGGAAACCACAGGGTGGACGCTGCCATCGGTCCTGCAACATGGAATCTGACGGAGAACGTGGTGGCAGCCACCTCGGTGACACTGGTGAACCGCACAGACTCAGACACAAACAACCAAGCTCCCCCAAGAAGCTACGCACAGGCCGGGCACGGGGGCTCATGCCTGTCACGCCAGCACTTTGGGAGGCCGAGGTGGGTGGATCAGCTGAGGTCAGGAGTTCGAGATCAGCCTGGCCAACATGGCAAAACCCCATGTACTAAAAATACAAAAATTAGCCAGGCGTGGTGGCAGGTGCCTGTTGTCCCAGCTACTCAGGAGGCTGAGGCAGGAGAATCGCTTGAACCCGGGAGGCGGAGGTTGCAGTGAGCCGAGATCGCGCCACTGCACTCCAGCCTGGATGACAGAGCGAGACTCCATCTTAAAAAAAAAGAGAGAAAGATACGGATGGCGTGTCTCTATTCAAAGAATTCCAACTGCAGTTAAAAACCTTCCCACAGAGAAAGCTGTGTCCCCAATGGCTTCACTGGTGAATTGCATGAAACATTCTAATAAAAAGAACACCCATTCTAAACAAAAGGCTTCAGAAAAGTCAATACTAAGGGACATTTCCCCAGTGCCTCCCTGAGGCCAGTATCCCCCAGATGCGGAACCACATCAAGCCATTGGAGGAAAAGGGGACTGCAGGCCGGTCCTTCACGAGCGCAGACGCAACCCCTGCAAAGCCTGGTGATGTGGGCCCCACACACGGGAGCCGCATGACGCAGTGTGCTGAGGCAGGGACTGCGGTCACCCCAACACCGGGGCTGCCTTCACAAGCAGACGCCCGTGAGGTGCATTCACCTTTTACAGAACCACAGAAAACCTCAGTGCCACGTCAGTCCATGCAGAAATAGATGACTAGAATAGTGGACAAACTTCAGGGACATTTATAATTTCAAAAGGTGAAACTGAGGCTCAGGTGTGGGGGCTCACACACAGTGCCGTCCACACACACAGATGGATGCACACACTGACGGACACGCACACAGTGCCATCCACACACGCTGAGGGACACACACGCACTGCCGTCCACACACACCGAGGGACACACACACTGCCGTCCACACACGCCGAGGGACACACACAGTGCTGTCCCCACACGCTGAGGGACACGCAGACTCAGGGCAGGAGCAGGTGCTCACTCCATACAGGACGAGGAGACACAGATCGGGAGACGTGGCTCACCCCTGTGATCCCAGCACTTTGGGAGTCCAAGGTGGGCGGATCATGAGGTTAGCAGTTCAAGACCAGCCTGGCCAACATGGTGAATCCCATGTCTACTAAAAACACAAAAATTAGCCGGGCATGGTGGCACACACTTGTGATCTCAGCTACTCAGGAGAAGGCTAGTGGGAGAGTCACTTGAACTGGGAGGTGGAGGTTGCAGTGAGCTGAGATCGCAGCACTGCACTCCAGCCTGGTTGACAGAGCGAGACTTCATATCAAAAATAAAAAAAAAAAGAAGCAAAAAAAAAAAAAAAAACCATGGCAGTAACTACTTTTGGCAAGTTTTTACTAAAAGATCAAACAAATCTTCATGTTTCTGGTATTTTCAATCACAGCTTCTTAAGTAAACATTAGTTTTTTGCATTCACTACGTGTTTGCATCCAACTCTAAGAGTTTCTAGTATTTCAACAAAACTGATGACGGGAGGATCATGATTTTTCCGTAAGGAGGCTTTGCATGGTTGCAGCGTATCCGGCCCTTTCATGGCTCACAGGATGTGCCAGACAGGGTCCCCTCTGTGAATGTGCAGTGACGTAGGAAAAATACCCACGTGTGAAAGGGCCTACTGATTTTTCTCTGAGAAATGCAGGAAGCAGGCCTGTGCACACTCACACACGTATTTGTGTGCACCTGCTCATATTAAAGAGTAAGCAGCAATAAAAGGGTAGACCCGAGCTGTGAAAACTGTGACTACGGGGGGGAGTCAGTACACACAGGGACAGAACCTGGACTTAGCTGTGATGTTCACTTTGTAACCACGGAGGTTTTTACGTGTGTATAAAACAGAACATTTTAAAGTACTTTAAATAGGTCATCCCTGACATAAAAGGGCAGACTCTGCCCAACTGATTCTTTGAGACCCGCATTTCTCTAAAAGCAAAAGCAGAAGAAGGACTCCCAAGAAAACTGGAAACCACTGTCTTCTCTCTGAATCCAGCTGCAAAAAGTACTGGAATCCAGTGACGCATAAAAAAGATGAGATGCAGCGACCATGTGGGATTTATGCCAAGAATGCAAGGTTGGTTTAACACCCCAAACGCAGACATATGACACATTAATAGCTTAAAGAAACAAAAACCGGGCTGAGCTCAGTGGATCACACCTGTAATCCCAGCACTTTGGGAGCCAAGGCAGACACATCACAAGGTCAAGAGATCAAGACTATCCTGGCCAACATGGTGAAGCCCCATCTCTATGAAAAATGCAATAATTAACCAGGCGTGGTGGCGGGTGCCTGTAGTCCCAGCTACTAGAGCCTGAGGCAGGAGAATCATTTGAACCCAGGAGGTGGAGGTTGCAGTGAGCCGAGATCGTGCTGTTGCACTCCAACCCGGACAGCAAGAGCGAAACGCCAGCTCAAGAAAACCCCAAAAATACTAGAACTAATGAATTAGTTCAGAATAATTGCAAGACAAAAGATCAATACACAAAAATGAATTGTATTTCTACATGCTTCCAGTGGCAATCGTGAAATAAAATGCAGAAAACAATTCCATTTACAACAGCATGAAAAATAAGAAAGCAGTTCTGAGCAGATTTAATGAAAGTGTAAGGCATTATACTCTGGAAACTGTAAGACGTTTCTGAAGGAAATTCAAGAAGGTGTTAATAAATGGAACGCGACCTGAATGCGACCTGCCTGCGAATCTGAAACCTCCATAATGCTAAGTTGGCAATACTTCCTCAAACTGCTCTACGGATACTCCAGTCTCTAGGAATACGGCAGCTCGTGTCCTTGTGGAAATGAACAAGTGACTCTAAACTCTGTCATTGCACACGACCCCCAAAAGCCAAAACAGCCCTGAGAAGAACAAGAAAACGGGAAGACTCACACTTTCCCTGCTTCAAAACGTAACACAGGCAATGGCAGTGAAGGCGGTGCTGGCAGAGCCGGGATACGGATGAATGAAACGGGGTCCAGCGGCACCCCCAGACCCTAGACCGGCCGACGATGTCTGGCCTGAGTGCAGACTACTCCACAGGGAAAGGAGAGTCTCCACAAACGCTGCTGAGACCCTGGGACGCTCATGTGCGGAACCCGTGTCACAAAAATGAACTCAAAACGCATCATGGACAAATGGGAGAGCTGAAACTAGACAACTCTCAGAAACCACAAAATCTTCATGAGCTTGGAAAAATATGGAAAACACCTGCACAGCTTATCTGAGAATGGATTTGCACTCAGAATGCATACATTATTTGGCTGGGTGCGGTGGCTCACGCCCGAAATTCCAGCACTTTGGGAGGCTAAGGAGGAGAAGAGCTTCAGCTGGAGACCAGCTCGGGGAACACAGTGAGACCCCGTCTGTACAAAAAAATACAAAGAAGGAGCCAGGAATGGGGGTGCATGCCTGTAGTCACAGCCACTTGGAGGGCCGAGCTGGGAGAATCACCTGAGCCCAGGGGGTGGAGGCTGCAGTGAGCTAAGATGGTTCCATTGCACTCCAGCCTGGGTGACAGACGGAGACCCTGTCTGAAAAGGACACCCAAAAACAATGAGAAAAAATCCAATTTAAAGCACGGTACGGAGCTGAACACACGTGTGTCTACAGACGTACACGCAGCCAGGAAGTACATGGAAACATACTCAATATCATTTGGCACAAGGGAAATACACAAGAGGATCACCGTGGACACAATGGCACGGTCACCGGGCCATGACATCCACAGCCGGGAGACACTGAGACCCGAGTGCACGGTCACCGGGCCACGACGTCCACAGCTGTGGACAGTGAGACCCCAGTGCACGGTCACCGGGCCACCATGTCCACAGCCGGGAGACACTGAGACCCCAGTGCACGGTCACCGGGCCACGACGTCCACAGCCGGGGACAGTGAGACCCCAGTGCACGGTCACCGGGCCACGACGTCCACAGCCGGGGACAGTGAGACCCCAGTGCACGGTCACTGGGCCATGATGTCCACAGCCGGGAGAAACTGAGACCCCAGTGCACGGTCACCGGGCCACGATGTCCACAGCTGGGGACAGTGAGACCCACCTTGGCTTTTCCACCCCACCCGAGCACGCCCACGGCACCCACCTCAGTCACTGCGCCCCACCCTGCAAATCCAAGGTACCCACCTCACCATCTCTGTCTCACACAGGTCCACGGCACCCACCTCAGCTGCTCCGCTCCCCCTCACACACCCGCAGTACCACGACGGCCTCTCCGCATCCACGAGTGTGACACGCACCTTGGCCACCAGGCCCATGTCATCCATGGTGGTCCTCTCCTGGGGGAACTGGGCGAAGGTGCCCTGGATCTTGCTGATGACGGCATCCACGTTGACGGAGTCCTGCAGGCATCCTCTGGGGAAGTAGAAGGTGGGAATGCTTTGGCTCGTGGCCGGGGGCAGAGGCTCCTGTTTCTGCGTCTGCACCTGAAGAGTCCACAGAAGCACTCGGTTAGAACCTGGGAGGCGCCAACACCTTCTCCACCCAGAGACGGGACCCACAGCAAGGGCTTCTCCAGGGCCCATGGCAAGAAGCCACCTGACCCCAATCAGGACAGGGACAGGGCGCTCTGCAGTCCCTGTGGGGGGCCATACACTTAATCCACCGTGGAGGCCACCTCCACCCAGCCATGGACACTCACACACACACTGCAAGTCCACCTCTGTCCAGGGGGCCACCGGATGCCAACAGGGACCCCACAGTGGGTCGCTGCTCCACACTGAGTACCCATCGTCCCTGGGAGGGCAGTCGAGCAACCCAGATGCCCAAGAGATGCACAAGGACCTGGTCCCGATACCCATGGGCCACACCACTGACCTCACACCTGGCAGAGCCCTGGGGACAATGGCAGCCGCAAACTCCAGACACCCAGGAGCCTGGACATGGCAAAGCACAGCCTGCTCCTGCAGCCTGGCGGACTGACATCCTGAGAGGCACATGCAGAGCAGGCACCCACGCAGGCAGGGGAGGGGGTCGACCAGCAGGGACTGCATTGACACAAGCCTCAGCCCCTTGAACTGTGCACAGCCCACGTCACAGACTCCTGGAGACACTCAGCACCAGCACTGCTGTTGCCCAGTGCATCCGCAGGACCCAGACCAGTCACTCAAGAGGCTCCTGCTTCAGTGTCCCCAAAACCTGCAACCTGCACGTTTACCGTCATCCTGTGATACTAAACACCAAGAAAAGCAGTCGACGACATCAGCAACCACACAGTGCACTCCTCTATCAACTATGCAGGGGATGGGGCTGCGTACTCCTCCACCAACTACCCAGGGACGGGGCTGCGTCCTCCTCCTCCAACTACCCAGGGACGGGGCTGCGTCCTCCTCCTCCAACTACCCAGGGACGGAGCTGCGTCCTCCTCCTCCAACTACCCAGGGACAGGGCTGCGTCCTCCTCCTCCACCAACTACCCAGGGATGGGGCTGCGTCCTTCTCCTCCACCAACTACCCAGGGACGGGGCTGCGTCCTCCTCCTCTATCAACTACCCAGGGGACGGGGCTGCGTCCTCCTCCTCCATCAACTAGGGAGGGATCCAGGGAAGCTCATGGACCATGTACAGGCTCTGCCTTTGGAAGTGTGGACCAAACGGCTCCCCCAAAATCTCTCACGGCCTTGCAGAGCTCTGGGGAATATGAGGCAAAACTCCGGGTCCTCTGAGGAAGCTGCGCAAAGTAGACCTCCCAGAGTGCTCCACCTTTGGTGAGAAGAATCAACTACAAATAAATCCCCCTCACCTTTACACAGACCTTCCAGAACGCTCTACCTCCAGTGAGCACAATGAACTGCAAATAAACCTCCTACGCACCTCAGGCCCCAGGAATGAAAGGAAGATTGTGGCCTTTGCCTGGAACTTCAGGGAGCAGCCGGGCACGGTGTAACTCCCCCTGCTGCCCCCCACAGCCGACTTGCCTGCAGGTTTGCAAATCAAAGTCCCATCACCATGATGGTGAGAAAACCCTCAAAGCAGCCGGGCACACTGGCTCCAGCCTGTAATCCTGGCACTTGGGAAGCTGAGGCGGGCAGACTGCTTGACCTCGGGAGTTCGAGACCAGCCTGGGCAACATAGCAAAACCTCATCTCAACTAAAAAAAAAAAAAAAAATCAGCAGGGTGTGGCGGCACATGCCTGTAGTACCAGGTCATCAGGAGGCTGAGGTTGGGAAAATCGCTGGAACCCAGGAGGTGGAGGTTGCAGCGAGCAGAGATGGTGCCACAGAACTCCTGCCTGAGTGACAGAGCAAGACTCTGTCTCCCAAAAAACCCCCCTCAAATGGAAAATGTAAAGTTATTCCCATGCAGGCAGCAAATTCCTGAGGAAACCCAGGGCTCAAGAAACCTCCCAAAGCTCCGAGAAAAATGACAGCTCGCAGTCAACAGCCACCACCAGGCCCACAGAAGTGAGGCACAATGCATGAGACTCCTTCTGTCCCTCATTGTGAGATGAAAGGGGCTTCTCACTCAGACACTGCCAGGACAGAAAACAAGGACACTTCCTGCATTTTAAGAACTAAAAGAGAAGGCCGGGCACAGTGGCTCACGCCTGTCATCCCAGCAGTCTGGGAGGCTGAGGTGGGCGGGTCAAATCCCATCAGGAGTTCCAGAACACACTGACCAACATGGAGAAACCCCAACTCTACTAAAAATACAAAAAATCAGCTGCGTGTGGTGGCGCGTGCCTGTCATCCCAGCTACTCCAGAGGCTGAGGCAGGAGAATCGACGGAACCCAAGAGGCAGAGATTGTGGTGAGCCAAGACTATGCCATTGCACTCCAGCCTGGGCAGCAAGAGCAAAACTTGGCAGTGCTGTCGTCCCAGCACTCTGGGAGGCTGAGGCAGGCAGATCCAGAGGTCAGCGGTTTGAGAACATACCCTGTCTTTAGTAAAAACACAAAAATCAGCCGGACACAGTAGCAGGTGTCTGTAATCCCAGCTACTGGGAGGCTGAGACAGAAGAATCACTTGAACCCGGCGGGTGGACACTGCAGTCACCCGAGTTCACACCACTGCACTCCAGCCTGGGCGACAGAGTAAGACTCTGTCTCAAAAAATAAAATATAAAAAAGAATGAGATGAACACCTGGACATTTTACAGCAAAGTTTACAGAGAAGATGCATGCCAGTACCAGACACTGAAGCAGAAGCTGAGGAGAGAAGCCAAGGCCTCCCACAGGGCAGGTTGGAATTGGAAGAAGGGATGAGGAGCCTAGCAGCTCACAGTGACGAGTGGGACACGCTGAGCAGGCTGACCACAGACATCGGAGATGATAACCGTTCAACCCTGAAAACTCAATGTGAGAACAGCGAGTCGGTGAAACGCTGACTTGAACGCTTGTGTGATGGTGTGTGTGTTGTAGGAAAAGATACTGATCCATGTCGGGCTTTGAAAAATTTACGAGTTGCCATTTTCTTTTTTTTTTTTCCCTAAGAGACGGGGTCTCACTATGTTGCCCAGGCTGGCCTTGAACTCCTGGCCTCCAGCAGTTCTCCTGCCTCAGCTCCCACAGTGCTGGGATCACAGGTGTGAGGTCCCGTGCCCGGCCAGCAGCTGACACTTCTAGGATAAACAGCGATGTACTAGAAAGTTCATACTGCAATCGAGACGAAAGGAACACAACTGAAAACGAGCGGGCGGCAGAGACGCAGGAGGGGACAGTGACACCCAACACACAGAGGAGCAGACAGAGCAACATCAGTGACCACGTGTTCCACTTACAAGACAGAGGCCCGACCACAGGGAGAAAACAGCCTCCACAGGTACAGACAGACGTGAGACAGATGCCGTGGGAAATACGGAGGCCTTCAGTGACCACGTGCTCCACTTACAAGACAGAGGCCTAAGTGCAGGGAGAAAACAGCCTCCACGTGTACAGAGAGACGTGAGACAGAGGCCGTGGGAGATACGGAGGCCTTCAGTGACCACATGCTGCACTTATAAGATGGAGGCCCAACCACAGGGAGAAAACAGCCTCCACCTGTAGGGAGAGACGTGAGACAGAGGCTGTGGGAGATACAGACACCTTCAGTGACCACGTGCTCTGCTTACAAGACAGAGGTCTGACCGCAGGAAGAAAATAGCCTCCACGTTTACAGAGAGACGTGAGACAGGTCTCTCAAGAATGACATGAGGCTGGGCAAGGCGGCTGATACCTGTAATGCCAGCACTTTGGGAAGCCCAGGAGGGCGGATCACTTGAGGTCAGGAGTTCGAGACCAGCCTGGCCAATATGGTGAAAGACGCAGGAGCCTTCAGTGAGCCACATAGTCCAGTCATAAGACAGAGACCTTCCTGCAGGAACACAGAGGCCGTGGGACGTGCACAAGACTTCAGGATCCGGAAGCTGCACGTTTGTTTCGCAGATGGAAAGAGATACAGCAGGCAGACAGTGAATAAAGCACGCCTGGTTATTGTATCAACATCCGTGAAGTCGGCACGACGTAATGAACAGACGTGAAGACAGAGAGGCCACCACAGAACGCCGAAGAGGTCGGTCATGGGAGGGCGGAAAAAGTCCACAGGGGCTGACTCTATCTGTGCCTGACAACGCAGCCTTAGCACTCATCAAGTAAATACCACTGGACACACACTCAGCATGCCAGGGAAAGTGCAGCCCAACCACCCTGGGCACCGACGGGGAAGCCGGGCCCACCCTCCCCGGGCACCAATAGAGGAAAGACGGAACAAGCAGCAGCCCGAGCACCCCGAGCTCGCGGGCCCGGGAGATTTACAAGTTTAATCTCAGGGACATAAATAGACCCGGCCCGGCACAGCTGCCGAGCACACATTCCTTTCAACACACGCAGCGCGCCTGGGTAGCAGCCACCTCTCGGGCGGCAGCGGGTCTCCCTGGGCTCTGAAGCCATCGCCAAGCAGGCGGCCCCGCCCCAAACACAGCCTGCTGCGCCAGGCATCAGCCATCAACACAGAAGGAGGCTCAACAGCTGCGTGCGCGTGGAGGAAGAATTCTGAGGTCAGCCGCCTCCTCACTAAGAAAGTAAGATGGACCGGAGGAGTGACTGGTCCCGGCCAGGCCCTTTCGATCCTCCTCAGCGCTGCACTTTACAAAGCGCTAGGTAAAGCACCCGTCACGCAGGTCACACTGACAGAGCCGACACCCTACCTCCCGGGGAGCTATTTCTGTGGAGGGCACCGGGAAGGCAGCTCCTGACTCACTGCAGTTCCACAGCTCACAGATACGTGTGTGACCCTTTCAGAGCACAGCACAGCTCAGCAAAACACGTGCATGTACCAGCAAACACAGAGCCTCAGCCTGACATGGATGCGGCCTGTTTTTGCGCAGAAGTGCGTGTGCGTCAGGGTGCAGGTGACTTCCACAAGAACACAGGACCTGAGTGCCGTGACAGGTCCCCTGAGGATGCCAGCCTCGGGCAGATCCCCTGAGTGGGCAGAGGCTGAGCACAGCAGGCTGGTGCCGCGACGGGCAGGAACGACCCTCGTGCCAACCCCAGCGGGAGCAGACAGCAGGCTCCCAGCCACAGAGGAGGCTTTGTGCCTTCCTGGTGCCCTCTTCAGATGGATTCAGAAGCACGGCAGCTGTGTTATGGGATGTGGGCATTTGGCCGGGACCCACATTTACGGATTCCAGCTGAGCCCCTCGCCCACCCAGGGACGGCCACCACCTGGAAGGCAGAGCCTGCTGCAAGCTGTGAGCATCCTTCTCGGCCCCACGGGCCTCCCAGGGACCCTCCTTGAGGGCTGGTGGAAGGCTGCCAGTGACACCTGCAAACAACACGCTGCATGGTAAACACAGGAGTCAAAAAGGTCGGGGTTTACCCAGGGAGTGAACATGGAGATAACAGAGCCAGGCCCCGCGTGGAAGTCCACACATCCACTGACGCTCACCCACACACACGGCTGAGCCGGGCCCCGTGTGGAGGTTCACAGATCCCCTCTAGCAAACAGGGAGAACTGGGGAAGATGGTGGACACGGAAGGTCCACGTGTCTCAGTCCACCTGCACTCACATGGGCTGTGTGGGGTCTGTGCATCCACCCGAAGGACCCTGCGGGGACGCTGGATGGTGTCTGTGAGCAGGACAGGTGAACAGCGCCGCCTGTGTGCTGAGCCGGTGTGTGTGGGGTGGGACCA
>CAUYQU010018888.1:0-27189 GCA_963574635.1 Cheracebus regulus
TGGCATAAAAGAGGTTTTTAATACCCATTTTTAGACTGTATTCTAGCCTGGGCAATAAAACAAGAATCCCATTCTCTCTCCCTCTTTCTCTTCCTCTTTCTTTCTCTCTTTCATTCTTTTTTTCTTTCTTTTGCTCTTTCTTTTTTTCTCCTTTTCTCTCTTTTTCTAAAATCTCTTCCTCTTTCTTTCTCTTTCATTCTTTTTTCTTTCTTTTGCTGTTTCTTTCTTCTTTTCTCTAAAATCTCTTCCTCTTTCTTTCTCTCTTTCACTCTTTTTATTCTAAAAACAAACAAACAAAGGTCAAACTTTGGTAACTGCCATGAAAGAGGCTTGAGACATCTCAAAAGTCAAGGGAGAAATTGATTCAGTAAGAGGAGGGTTTCTTAGATGCTAGGTCATGAAGAATGAGTAAGTCTTAAAAACATTTTCTACTATAAAAGTAATACAACTTCACTGTGAAAAATAAAATAAAAGTCACATACAATGCCACCAACTGACAATAATTACTTTTAACACTCATGCTAACATTTTTATCTGCACGTATGTCAGCATGAATATTCTTTAAAGAAAATTTAATAGTCGTCAGTGTTCAGAGGTATACTCCCTGGTAATCTGCCTTTTCCACTTAACAATACATAATGAACATTTTTTTATGTCAATAGCTATTCTTATGCAATAGGTATGGCTCATAAGTTTCATGTTTTCTTTTACTTCCTCTCCTGATTATGGCTGCTTAGAACTTGATATTAAGAGGATTCAGAGACCATGTTTTGACTAAACAAGAAGAAATCTATTTAGCATATTTCCACAGGTTCAGATTAAGGATGCCATGCTACAAATATCAAGTATTGGCTGACTCATTTCTATATCTCTTTTCATACGACATATTATCCTATCAAATAATTGCAAATAAATTTTAACCAATTCCATGTTTTGGGGCATTTAGACTGTTTTCCATTTTTCTCTGATACACATAACTCTATGATGAACCACCTATGCATATATACTTGCTCATTTGTATAATTATATTCTTAACAAAACTTTTTAGGATTGCTATTGCTGAATTGGAATATATGCAAAATTCAAAGTTTTTTTTTTAAAGTATTGCCAAATTGTAGTGCCAAAAAATTATGCCCATTTAAAAACCTTGAAATTGTACATGAATGTACTAATTTTCTGGTTCCTTTCCCTATATGAACACTGTGTTTTCTTTTTAAATATTTGCTCACCAATTTGACGTGGAATATGATCAGTTTTATTGGTGTTTTAGGCAGTTCACAACTGCAGGCAAGTGCAGGGGGTAAAGAAGGGTTCCAGGTGCCCCAAGCCCAGCCAGAAATCACAACAGTGAAAAGGCCACTCTCTTAGGCCTCCTGGAACCCATGGGGCACAAAAAAAGTCATTCTGTTGTTTACTCTTATTAACGTTTCATCTGTTACATCAGAAGTTACCCACTTCTCACAGAATATCTTTAAATCTCTCACTCTAGTTGTGTGCCTGTCCAATTTTCTTTCTAATTCTGTCAATTTTGGCTTTATATGAGGCTATATTGTGTACGAAAAATAGCTATGATTATTATTATCTTTGTGATGGACAGCTCATTGTATTATTTTGTAGTGTCACTATCTCCATTTATACGTTCTGCTTTAAATTATAGTTTCTTTGCATTGCTACACAACTTCTTTTTTGTAAGTAGCATAAAGATACTTACAAATTAATTTTAATTAATTTTAATCTAATTAAATTTAACCATCGTTCTTTAATAAGTGAATTTGCTCAATTAATATTAAGATATTAAAATATCTTTATTTTGTGTTTTCTGTTAATTATCTCTACCTTTCTTTTCTTTTTAATTCCTTACCTTTGGTTGATTTGCTAAAGTATTCTTATATTTTCTACTTAAATCTGTGCTAGGTTTTTAATCTTAGATCTTTATCTTAACATGTGTAATTAGCCATGTATTGTTCTAACAATGCTGTTATTCCACATTCTGATCCTCCTCTCAATATAGCAATCTTTGACATCACCACGCTCCATCATATTATTTTGTTTACAATATTAGTATAGAGGATTTTTTTAACTGCAGGGTTTTTTTAACTGTATATAATTAAATTTTTTAACTGTACATAATTAAATAGAATCATCATCAGTTTCTATGTTTGCTGTTGTTTGTTTCATCCTTGGTCTTCATTCATGTCTCATCTTGCAAATTTAACTAGGGTATATGGATCATAAACTCTTTAACACGATCTCTAAAAATGTCTTACCTTTGCCAACATTACAGATTTAGTTACCTATCAAATTCTAGATTGAAGATCTAGGTGTCTCTATGCACATTGAAAATATTCCATTGCATTCTGCAATCTATCAGTTTAAATTTTATTTCTCATTTTATTATAGGGTAAATATCCAGTAGCTTTAAAGATTTTTGTAATTTTGACATTTTGAAGTTCGACTATAGTTTTCTGGGCATGAATTTATCATTATTTATTTTGTTAGTCAGAGTTACTTTGATCCTAGGGTTCATCATTTTCCTCAGTTGGGAAAAAGTTTAGCAACAATCTCACTAAATATTGCCTCTTTATGATTCCCTCAACTATTCTTCCTATCAATCTCTTCTCTTAACTGCTCTTTCATTTTATGTATCTTTTTTGTGCTGATTTTTAGGATCATTCCTTCCAATTTATGATTTTTCCTATAGAATTTATTCAGTCTTTTGTAGCAGTAGATTGTGTTTCCAAAGGTAAACACAGCACTGTCTCCTCTCCCACGTGCTTTTTGCCATGAGACTTTACCAATCCTACCAGGGAGAGATTGAGCTGTGTTCCTTCCCCATCAACCTAGGTCAGTCCTCTACTCAGCTGACCAATAGACTGTGGCAGAGTAACACTGTGCCCATGCCAGTTCTCCAAGATGCCTTGCATTTTTTGCTTTCATATTCTCTCCAGTTAAACCAGCTACCATGCTTGAAAGAAGCATACGCTAGATTACTGAATGATGAAATACCGGTAGAGAGAAAAAAGCAACATGGCAAAAGCCTGAGACTTGTGAATGAAGGACTTTTGGGACCTTCTAGCACAGCCCAGGCACCATCTGACTGCAGCTAAATAAGGCACCTCAGCCAATGTTCCTAACTGACCACTGCCCAAGGTCCCAACTTAGAATCATGAGAAGACTTGTTTTAAGCCACTAAATTTGGGGGTAGTTTCTTACACTGTAATGAATAATCGAATTAATTACATTTTTATTTCAATGACTATATTTTTTATTTCTAAGAAGTAAAATCAATTATATTTAATGTCTACTTGTTTCATTTTTCTGTTAATTAATAATTTGCTGTCTTTTAAAAATGGAAACCAGGCCTCATTCATCACTTTGAACACTCAAAGCGTACTTATTTCAAATATTTTTTATCCGGATTAATTTCTTGCTTTGATTCTTGATTCTGTTTGTGTCTCTTCTGACATTAGATTTCTTTATGACTTGGGCAGGAGCAGGGATTGAAATACATTGTGAGTAAGAGCTTTTTCTTTTCCTTTTTCGACCTCCTCTTCTATATCTCTCCCAGTCTACTGGCTTTGCAGTTGCCTCATAAAGAGATATAATTTATATTAGAGAAAAAATTAACCTATACACTACTCTATTCCATTTTAAGAGACTGATAGGACTGATACTAAGAAGTGAGCCAAAAGGTATGGAAATGTAAATTACTTAGAATATGAAGATAATTAACATAACAAAAAGGTTTTCCAGCCAAGAGTAACCTCAAGTATATGGCAGGAAGTTAAGAGTCTACAGAGAAATTGTCCAAGCCTATTTGCTTGAATGTAAAACCTTTATGTTGACCCAAATCTTCAGAAAAGTCTACCACCTTGAAAATGTCTTCTTTGTGTGCTTCAGGGATGGCAAGGGAAGGGGGCCAAGTTATGCATCTTGATTTGTGTAGAGCAGAAGTAAGAGGACCATTTGGTTCAGGAGGTGAGATGCAAATGAAATGAAATGTTGAGAAAGTTAAAAAGTTATAACCAGAAAGGACCACAAGAATGTCAATCTCCAGGATTCAAAGTTATTTAAAGAGGACCTGGGGCTTCCCATGGAGCAGGAGCTTGAACCAATTTTGCTTGAACCTTAAAGAAAAAATAATAGGCTTCCCTGAAATCTGGTTACAGTTTAAGGTTGTTTTCTGTCCTGGCAGAATGCCAGAATCATCTGGGGACCTGTTAATAAAATCTCCAAATACCCAGACTATACCTCAGAATAATTAATTGAGAACCTCTTGGGATGGTACCCAGCCATCATTAGTATTTCATTGTTTCCCAGGTGATTCTAATGTACAACCAAAGCTGAGAACCACTGGTTTAAACTGCAGAAGTATTTTTTATTATTATTATTCTACTTTAAGTTCTGGGATACATGTGCAGAACTTGCAGGTTTGTTACATAGGTATACACGTGCCATGGTAATTGGCTGCATCCTCCCTGTGTCCATGTGTTCTCATTGTTCAGTTCCCACTTATGAATGAGAACATGTAGTGTTTGCTTTTCTGTTCTTGTGTTAATTTGATGAGAATGATGATTTCCAGCTTCATCCATGTCCTTGCAAAGGACATGAACTCATCCTTTTTTATGGCTGCATAGTATTCCATGGTGTATATGTGCTGCATTTTCTTTATCCAGTCTATCTTTGATGGGCATTTGGGTTGGTTCCAAGTGTTTGCTATTGTGAACAGTGCTGCAATAAACATATGTGTGCATTTGTCTTTATAATAGAATGATTTATGCTTCTTTGGGTATATACCCAGTAATGGAATTTCTGGATCAAATGGTATTTCTGATTCCAGATCCTTGAGGAATAGCCACACTACCTTCCACAGTGGTTGAACTAATTTACACTCCCACCAATGGTGTAAAAGCATTCCTCTCTCTCCACATCCTCTCCAGCATCTTTTGTCTCCTGACTTTTTAATGAATGTCATTCTGACTGACATGATCTCATACTGTAGAAGTATTGTTAAGGAATTGTTCTAAATTTTTAACAAAGGACACTGGAAGAGAAGCAAGTAAAACAGGTGTTCTAAGAGATGGAAGTAAAAAAACACTAAATCAAAGATATGGAGAAGATGATTCAATTCTGCAGTAAAATTGAATGTATGAGAACATAGAGGAGACCTTCAGATTTGACAAACATGAAGGCATTATTTCGCTGTGCATAGTGATTTGAGAAAATAATGGAGACAAACTTTGGATTACAAAGTTTTCAAGTAGAAAAGAGGATGATGAGACAAAAGATGGAGACCATGACATGGAAACAGCACTGAAATAACTAGGAAGCACAGATTCCAGTAGGAGGCTTTAATAATTCAAAAACAAATGTGAATCGTGAGAACATTATGACTATTCCCGACAGAACACATTTTTTAGTCATAAGTGAGAGTTGGGAATCATGTTTATATAAGAATTGAAAACACTCATTTGCTTTTCTCCATAGGAGGTAGAATAGAGAACAAATATTAATTACAGCACAAAATATATGTAGCTGTAATTTTAATCAACTTAATTATTATTTATAGATGTCAGTGGTTTACCTTTCTGTTTCATCTATCACACATTTGTATAGGTTTCATAATGTAGAATTCCAGAGAGTAATAACTTATTGAATTCAAGTAAGCAATTTATACCAATATATGAATGATGTGAGTTTCTAGACCCCTTAGAAAGATTTGCCTTCTAAAATATAGAAAGCATATTAATATAGATGAAGGTTTATTTGGCTGTCTGAAGAAGAAATTTGCAGCAGAAGGCCTGCAGCCAAGTCTGTGCTCCAACTGGAAATGAGTTTTTCTTTGAAGTCAACTTCTGAAAACTGGCCCTAGTTATTTGCTGCCTCCAGTTCTGAACCCCAGGTTATTTAAGAATGCCACTCCCCCTTCACTGGGTCACAAAATAGCTCTGGTACCCAAAAGAGATGATAAGAGGAAAGTAGGATTGATAGTAGCTATTCTCATATGCGAATCAGTGGGACATACAACTAGATTCAGAATATCAATCAAGAAATTGTTCCAGGTGCTCTGCAAGAAAAATAAATTAAAAAATAAATTAAATAGTATTTTTTAACTTTTATTTGAAGTTCAGGAGTACATGTGCAGTTTGTTATACAGGTAAGCTCGGGTCATGGGGGTTTGTTGCACAGACCAAGTACTAAGCCCAGTACCTAATAGTTAATTTTTCTGTTACTCTTCCTTCTCCCAGCCTCCACCCTTAAGCAGGCCCAAGTGTTTGTTGTTCCTTTCTTTGTGTCCATGAATTCTCATCATTTAGCTCCCACTCACAAGTTAGAGCATCTGGTATTTGGTTTTCTGTTCCTGCATTAGTTTGCTAAGAACAATGACCTCCAGCTCCATCCATGTTCCCACAAATGACATGATTTGTTCTTTTTATAGCTGCATGGTATTCCATGGTGTATATGTACCACATTTTCTTTATTCAATCTGTCATTGATGAGCATTTAGGTTGATTCCATGTCTTTGCTATTGTGAATAATGCTACAAGGAACATTCACATGCACATGTCTTTATCGTAGAATGATTTATATTCTTCTAGGTATATATCCAGTAATGGAATTGCTGGTTCAAATAGTAGTTCTATTCTTAGCTCTCTGAGGAATCACCACAGTTTTCCATAATGGATCACTAATTTATACTCCCACCAACAGTGTAGAAGTGTTCCCTTTTCTCCGCAACCTTGTCAACATCTGTTATTTTTTGACTTTTTAATAACAGCCATTTTGACTGCTGTGAAATGGTATCTCATTGTGGTTTTGATTTGCATTTCTCTAATGATCAGTGATATTAAGGTTTTTTCTATATGTTTTTTGGCCATATGAATGTCTTCTTTTGAAAAGTGTCCACTCATGTCCTTTGACCACTTTTTAATGGGGTTGTGGGTTTTTTCTTGTAAATTTGTTTAAATTCCTTATAAATACTGGATATTAGACCTTTGTCAGCTGTATAGTTTGCAAAAATTTTCTCCCATTCTGTAGGTCGTGTGTTTACTCTGTTGATGGTCTCTTTTGCTATGAAAAAGTTATTACATTTAGTTAGATTCCATTTGTCAATTTTAGCTTTTGTTTCAACTGCTTTTGGTGTCTTCATCATAAAATCTTTGTTCATTCCAATTTCCAGAATTACGGTATTGCCTAGGTTACTTTCCAGGGTTTTTATAGTTCTGGGTTTTATATTTAAGTCTTTAACCCATCTTGATTTGATTTTTTACATGGTGTAAGGAAAGGATCCAATTTCAATCTTCTGCATATGGCTAGCCAGTTATCCCAACACTGTTTGTTGAATAGGGAGTCTTTTCCCTGTTTCTTGTTTTTGTCAGCTCCTTTGAAGATCAGTTGGCTATAGGTGTGTACCCTTATTTCTAGGCTGTCTATTCTCTTCCATAGATCTGTGTCTGTTTTTGTACCAGTGTCATGCTGTTTTGGTTACTGTAATCCTGCGGCATAATTTGAAGTCAGATAGCATGATGCCTCCAGTTTTGTTCTTTTTGCTTAGGATTGCCTTGGCTATTCAGGCTCTTTTTTAGTTTCATATGAATTTTTAAATAGTTTTATCTAGTACTATGATGAATGTCATTGGTAGCGTTATAGGAATAACTTTGAATCTGTAAATTGCTTTGGACAGTATGACCATTTTAATGATACTGATTCTTCCTATCCATGAGTATGGAATATTTTCCATTTGCTCGTGTCACCTCTAATTTCTTTCGGCACTGTTTTTGTAACTCTCATTGCAGAGATCTTTCACCTCCCTGATTAGCTGTATTCCTAGGTATTTTATTCTTTTTTGTAGCAATTGTGAATGGGATTACATTCCTGATTTGGCTCTCATCTTGGCTGTTTTTGATGTACAGGACTACTAGTGATTTTTGTGCATTGATTTTGTAACCTGAAACTTAGGTATAGTTGTTTATCAGCTGAAGGAACTTTTAGGCCAAAGCTATAGGGTTTTCTAGATATAAAATCATGTTGTCTGCAAACAGGGATAATTGGATTTCCTCTCTTCCTATTTGGATGCCCTTTATTTCTTTCTCTCACCTGATTGCCCTGGCCAGAACTTCCAATACTATCTTGAATAGGAGAGGTGAAAGAGGGCATTCTTGTTTTGTGCCAGCTTTCAAGGGGAATACTTCCAGCATTTCCCCATAAAATAATATTCTTACAATCATGTGACATGCTTGTATATTACTATAGTTTCATCTCCAAACAACCCTTCAGAACAATCTCTGCCATCCAGACCATGTGGATCTTGCCTACCCAGAAATACTTTTCTGTTTTCCTCTTGAATGCACGTGTGTTTCCAGATAAAAAGAAAAAAATACATGTCATTGGATTTTCAGTTTCTCACTGTGCCCTCTGGAGTTTTATGGAGAAAAATTTAAAAAGCCTTTGAAGAGAACACTATTTCCACAGATCCTGGAGAAAGGACACTCAAGGCTTTTCAGAGGAGGTACTGAGCTGTGCTTAGCGAATAGCTGTGGCCAGGCTTTGCGTAGGGGTTATGAGATTTCCTGGTCTACCAAGTCACACGTGAACTGTGAACAATCTCTTAGGATAGAAGCATCTCTATAAGACAGATATTTCAGTTAAGTTATTAATTAAGAGATCTTATTTGAAGATTAATTATCAAACGTAAAATAACTTGAGATTTGATGGGGTCATTCTTGAACAAAATTTAAACAGAATTTCGGAATAGGACCAATTTCACAATACCAGAGGTCATGTTTTGATAAGACCAATGTGTCTCTAGACTCTAAAATGACCTTTGTTTCTGAGATTTACACTACTTTGCTCTATTTGTTTATTTGTTTTGTTATAATTCATTTATCAAATACTTTTTTTATGCGGGGTACTATACATAAGTTGTCTTATTTAATCTACACACATAACACTATAAGTGAATGTTTATGTCCCTGTATACAGATGAGTAAATAGAGACTGAGATGTGTTGGTTGGTTTACTGAAGGTCAGAAAGCAAACTAGCAATAAAGCTAAAATTTTAATATCAGACTTATTTGGCTCTAATGTTCACCTTTCATTATATACATTACGTTAATTGTCTATATGTTTAAAGGACCCTCATTACTATATAAAATGGGACATTTTAAATCCTCTGTGCCATCAGAATTTCATTTCAGTGCTACACAAGGCAGTGAGCTTACTGGATAGGTTAAATGAAAGCTCAAGCAAGCTGCTGGCAAAATAGGGCTACACAGAGGATAAGCAACATCGTGTGCTAGCTGTAAAGGTGTTCTTCTGGAGAGAGAGAGAGAGCATGCCATTATTCTGGCTTAAGAGTAACAGGTCATATATAACACGCTAGCTTTGGCTTAAGGAATAATTTTAGGAATGTTAGGCTGAATTTGTGAGACTGACATGTATGTTCAACATAATGAGTGCCATTTTACTGACTGACATCAGAAATGGGGGAAATGTTCTGTTATTTTCATCTTGTAATCCCTGGGAGGAAGTGGAAGAAGTTTAAGATTTTGAAATGGTTGTGAGGTGAGGAAAATAATAAATTGTAAAACTTAGCAGGGTAAATGGATTTGTGACCAAAAAACGTCTCTCATTTTGCACAAATCGTTAATGAACTCTTTTTGTGTGGTTGGCACTGCCAGGTTCTGTGTTAGGTGGACAAGATAAGTGAAGCACAATACTTCCTCTCCAAGAGCTTACAATATGATTAGGAAGCAAGGCATAAATATAACAAGGTATAATTTAGTGCCAAAATAAGTGGTACTGATAATAAAAGCTATAAAATGCAAAGAAGAAATAAAGAAATGAGGACTAAAGTGCTCATTCAGTCAACCAATGTGTTTATTCAATACTTCCTATAAGCCAAGCAATATAATATACTTAACTCTAGGATTAACCAGTGCAGGCTTTGTACAGGTGAGAGGTTTGAGATAAACTTGAAAAAACTAAATATTTAGTTAGGCAGGTAAACAAAAAGGGGGAGAGGGGCAAGTGACTTCCTAAGTGAGTAAAAATTTTAAAAGCAGCAATCTTTTTACAGCTTTAAGCACTTTACATATATGAACTCATTTAATCATCAGAAGAATTCAATGAACTAGGCACCATTAGCATTCCCGTTTTACAGAGGAGGACCCAAGCTTAGGAAGCTAAG
Source organism: Cheracebus regulus (assembly GCA_963574635.1). NCBI lineage: Eukaryota > Metazoa > Chordata > Mammalia > Primates > Pitheciidae > Cheracebus > Cheracebus regulus. Next base: position 10,190 of record CAUYQU010018888.1, read on the forward strand.
CAATTTACTTCCTAAGACACGTAAGTAGAAAGTGGTATAGCCACCATCCAAACGCAGAGAGTAAAAGCTTTCATTGCTTTTATTTATAGCCTTTTAGGTCCCCTGTTAGCGAGGACCTGGTTCTGCAAAGAACACAATGTTAGCATACCTTAGCAGGTTTATCACCAGAAGTCTCAACAACATTGAGTCTCTTGTCTTAGAGCTTGGTAGTTCTTGGACGTTCTGATTAATTTTTAAGGTAGTGGTCCTCAACTTCATGGTATAGTAGATCACCTGGAGGACTTCTTAAAACACTGATACTTGAACCCCACCCCAGACTTTTCAATTAAGTAGGTCTGGCCTTGGCCCCAAAATTTGCATTTCCACAAAGTGCCCAGTGGTACTGCTAACTTGAAGATCATATTTTAGGAACCACTAATTAAGAAAACAAGTTCCCAAACTTCCTCACAAATCTTATACCTCGGGGCCTTTCATCACTGAACATACAGCATCTGTTTTGGAGATCTCTATTTCCACAACCCAGAAATGTCAAACAACATATCTAAAATTGAAATCACTGTCTTCTCACTGAAAATATACTCTTGTATTTTTGTCCTTTTAAGTGAAGACATAAGTTCATAATTTTGAAAAATCCTTGACCTTCCTACCTACCTACATCGAATCAACAAGATCATGTTGATTTTCTCTCTTAAATACTTCTTTCAACAAATATTTATTAGGCACTACCATGAGCTTCATACATATTTCAGGATGGGTTTAGACCAAAAGATGTTGAATACTTCAAAATATCACCACCAGAAAGCCTCCCTTACAAGAGAGAACACTCCCTTGACAGTCTTAGCAATGTTGTACAAGACAAGGTATTTATAAGATTTGGAGGTCTGACTCAGGTGATTTAAAAGGGTCCTTCAGAGTAGAAAATGGATTGAGATGGAGCAATGGTCAGGACATAATTGCTTAGGATTGGTCATCAGAGCAAGATGAGGGTTTTAATGAATAAACTGCTATTTGACAAGTGAGCGATTTCCCTAGCCAAGCACAGTGTTATCTCAGATAAACTGATTTGCAGCAATTATCTGATGCAAAAAGTGCAAACTATTTATTGGTTACATTCTTATCTTTCTTGGGCAAATGTTTCCCGGAAGAAAATACTAACTCATGTTGACATAGGTGGTCTCTGTTCTTAGTCCTAATAGCTATGTCATGTTGATGTAGGTGATTGCAGTTCTCAAAGACACTGTGCCCTAGATTTAAGAAACTTACATTCCACTGAGCAGGACAACAGGGTTCTGGAAAAAACCCTTCCTGGAATTAAAATTAACTTATTTGTAAGGTAGAGAGTGTACACAAAAGAAGAAATATCTGAATCCTCTTGTGGAAGTCTTCACAGTGGAGGTAGCACAGACTTTGAATAAATAGGGAATGAGGGCAATACAGTACACAGAGGAAGAGAACTATGGAAAAGTCCCAGAAACATGGGCTATCATGGCATAATCTTTTCTCTACCCGTACTCCTCAGCTTTGGGTCAGGCCCTCCTTTTTTTCTGATTCATTTTTAAAATCTTTGAACTGATTTCCTGTCCCTGGTGCTGTACATGGACATCCCAATTCACCCTGTACTCTACACCCAGCGATACATCTGTGTAACCTCGGCACCTTCTCTTAAGCCCATGGAGGGAACGATATGTAGTGCTCCTCCAGGGAGGGGAAAAGATGATGAAGGGAACATTCTGCCTCATTCTCTGGCTGAGTGAGGTCCACAAGGGCCCCCTTTGCTGCCCAGTCTCTCATTACAAAAGCATACAGATTTACAAGAAGAGAACAAACAAACTCATCCAAAAGTGGGCGAAGGATATGAACAGACACTTTTCAAAAGAAGACATATATAAGGCTAACAAACATATGAAAAAATGCTCATCATCACTGGTCATTAGAGAAATGCAAATCAAAACCACATGGAGATACCATCTCATGCCAGTTAGAATGGCGATCATTAAAAAATCTGGAGACAACAGATGCTGGAGAGGATCTGTAGAAATAGGAACACTTTTCCAGTGTTGGTGGGAGTCTAAATTAGTTCAACCACTGTGGAAAACAGTGTGGCAATTCCTCAAGGACCTAGAAATAGAAATTCCATTTGACTCAGCAATCCCATTATTGGGTATATACCCAAAGGATTATAAATTGTTCTATTGTAAAGACATATACACATGTGTGTTCATTGTGGCACTGTTCACAATAACAAAGACTTGGAACTAACCCAAATGCCCATCGATGATAGACTGGACAAGGAAAATGTGGCACATATACACCATGGAATACTATGCAGCCATAAAAAATGAGTTTGTGTCCTTTGCAGGGACATGGATGAATCTGGAAACCATCATTCTCAGCAAACTGACACAAAAACAGAAAATCAAACACCACATGTTCTCACTCATAGGCAGGTGTTGAACAATGAGAACACATGGACACAGGGAGGGGAGCACTATACGCTGGGGTCTGTTGTGGTGGCCAAGGGAGGGACAGTGGAGGAGTGGGGAGGATGGGGAGGGACAACATGGGGAGAAATGCCAGATATAGGTGACAGGGGGCTGGAGGCAACAAACCACATTGCCATGTACGTACCTACGCAACAATCCTGCATGATCTGCACATTTACCCCAGAACCTAAAGCACAATAAAAAAAAAAAAAAAAAAGCATACATGCCTGCCATTCCAGGATGGGGGTAGTGGTATTTTACCTTTTTCTGACTAATGAACTCAAATGTATGGGATTCCAAAGAAGACTTAAACAGGTCTTTACTTAATGTTACAGATGATAAAACATAAATTGTATAGAGTGGTAGAGTGAGGTGAGAATAGACTACAGGTGGCTTTGCATCCCTTACTTTACCTAACCTTCATTCTTGTAAATGATCACTAAGGTGTCACTTCTAGACTCCCAGCACATATCCACATGGATTTCCCTCCAACGGCAGGGTCACTCAGTGGACTCCTTCTTCTTTCTTCCCTGTGCTACTCTCTTCTTGCATCCCCAGTGTTTGGAGATTCAAATTTCCTTTCCTCTTCTTCTTGGATAGTGGACTTCTCCCAGCAATCATCGGACCTTTGGCCTCTTTTGGGGTCTTGGAAAACTTTATGGTCTCCCACTTGTGTGCTGAGGGTTTCTGGGTTAGATTTGTGAGTTGGTCACAGCTGTTCTCTTCCCATCTGCTTCCAGTGCTGGTTAAAGGGAGACAGGAAATTTCCAGTTCTGAGAAGAGGAGAGAAAGAATATTGGGGTTGATTGTCCACTTTGTACTGCAGCCTAATTTTATTCTTCTGTTTTTCTTTAGAGATTTCTTTTTTAAAAATTCAGATATCTTGTCTTGCAAGAGTTAATTTCCAACCAGTAATAGTCACAGGCTCCATATATGAAATTCCCATCACCTCTTCTAGAGGAATGTTTCACTTTATTTTGCTTTTTTTAAAAAAACATGTATCTTTCTCTAATCAACACTAATCATATTACATATCGTTCTTCCATTAACCTAGCTCTGGAAGGTGTCATATACAATTACCCCTTCTCAACCCCTGCCCTCCTCCTCCTCCTCCCCTCCTCCTCCTCAAAAGAGACAAGGAGAGTCCTAAGACATAGCTCACCACATAACCAACCCACTTAAAACCCTCCAAGTTTTCTCATTGCTCATGAAGAGAGCACATGCTCCTGCGAAGAGGCAGCCATTACTTATCTCCAACCAACAGCTGCCATGAGAAAATGCAGATTAATGGTGGCAAATTTTCAAGAGAAGCCAAAAATCACGGAGTTTAAGGGAAATATCCAATTTTTAAACCTTGGATAAAATAAATGAAAATAAGTGGCGGGCGCAGTGGTTCATGCCTGTAACCCCAGTGCTTTGGAAGGCCAAGGTGGGCAGATCACAAGGTCAGGAGTTCAAGACCAGTCTCTACTAAAAATACAAAAAAAAATTAGCCAGTATAGTGGCAGGTGCCTGTAATTCCAGCTACTTGGAAGGCTGAGGCAGGAGAATTGCTTGAACCTGGGAGGTAGAGGTATCAGTGAGCCGATCACACCATCGCACTCCAGCAGGGGCAACAAGAGTGAAACTCCCTCCCAAAATAATAATAATAAAATAATGAAATTAAAATAAATAAAATGAAAATAAAGCAAAGCTGAAACAAAAAACTCATCACAAAATAAGTAGGTGGGGAGTGGTGGCTCACGCCTATAATCCCAGCACTTTAGGAGGCTGAGGTGCGTGGATCATAAGGTCAAGAGATGGAGACCATCCTGGCTAACACAGTGAAACCCCATCTCTACTAAAAATACAAATAATTAGGTGGGCATTGTGGCGCATGCCTGTAGTCCCACCCACTTGATAGGATGAGGCAGGAGAATTGCTTGAACCTGCGAGGCGGAGGTTGCAGTGAGCTGTGATCACATCACTGCACTCCAGCCTAGGCGACAAAGCGAGACTCCATCTCAATAAAAAATACACATGCACGTGCACACACGCGCACACACACACACACACACACACACACACACACACACATATATATATATATATAAAATAACATTCTAAAAAGTATGTCTTTACTCTCTGCCCTAAAGGATCAAGTTCAACCTTCTTGTCAGGGCATAGGCTTCTAAAAAACTGGCCCCTGCCTCTTCTCCAGCCTCATCTAACATTACTTTTCAGTAAATAATGAATGCAACAGCAATATTAAGCTGTTACCAGGTTTTGGAGCTCCTGCCTCCTCTGCCTTTGAAAATGTTTTCTTTCCCTGGAGTCCTTTTATAAACATTAACTACTTAGCAAATTTTTATTCCTGTATCAAAACCCTCTGGACACATAATATCCTCTTACAGGACTTCTTGGATCAAGTCCCCAAAATCATTCTCTATGGCATATTACTTCTGTACCCAATACATATTTTTTATTATTATGTTTAGCTTCTATTTATCGAATGCCTATTTTGTGCCAAAAATAATAAAACAAAGGTAAGGAAGAATAAAGTAGCTTACCTGAAAACACAAAGTTGGAGCAAGAGCAGAGTTCTAACTCTTAATTAAGTCATTAAATTTTGTCTGTCTGCAAAGTCTACTATCCATCACCCACTATGACATTCTACTGCCTATTTTTTACATGAATTATTGTTTGTATCAATTCTCTCATCCTTTAACTGAGATTAAGTGATAAGAATAATGTTTTATTCATCATTTTATCATTAGTACCTAGGATATAATATGCATTCAACAAATGTTTGTTGAACTGAGCAGAACTGTGTTTTAAATGCAAATCATATCAGTTTTTAGTATTACTCTACCTTTTTTTTTAACACTTGATATTTATCTAAATGTAACTTCATTTAGAATTTTTAAAAAGAGTCTCAATGTGATGTTTTGAACATTTATTACCTTACAAAAGGAGAATTTTAATCATTTTAATAATAATGCACTTAATTCAAATAACCATTTTCTGGATATTAAGAAGTAGAATATTAGCTTGTCAGTAACCAAATTTCAAATCTTGATTTAGCACCAAAAGGCCATATTTAGAGAATGCATTTTAATCATCGATTTTAGGCAAACATACTTAAGTTCTAGTTGACATGTCCTCTCAGTATCCTGAAGAATTTTTACAGAAGGGATTAAAGTGTAATTGTGTCCTCCTTGATAAGCTGTTGATGACTCATGTGTTTCTTATATATGGCAAGATGATCTGGCTTACCCACAGTTGATAAGGCATATAGACACCTTCTTTCCAGCAAGGAGTAGCCATTCATGCTCAACCTTTTAACTGTCTCCCCAAGCTGCTCACAAGAGAAAAATACATGGCCTAAGGGAAAGAGAGAGTCTGACTTGACAGAAAAACTTTCAGCAAATGGGATCTATGAACAAAATCTTACTACATCAGGCTCAAATCCAGTATTTAATTACCATTTCCCTTCTGCAGCATCCATAAGGAATCTAACATATTCTCATCTGTAAGGCTAGAACTCTGTGTGGGAGGAAAGGGGAACTGGGGGACAGAATCTCACCCAACAGGCCATTCAGAGTATAAGGAGGATGTATGCAGTGTCTCACCATGTTCAAGCAATGCCGTGATGGGCTGACTTCCAGTTTCTTTTTGGACTGTTCCTGTCACAGAGAGAGATTTTACTCTAGCAGAGGATTTGGGTACAGAGTATCCATTTGGACATTCCTTTCTGAGATTGAACTGAAATGCATGTGGCTAGATTACTTCATTTAGTTTGATATATGATAAGAGTAACTGTCCTGAGATGCTAAAAGTGCTTCAGCCTCAACATTTTGGTAAAAAGAGGTAAAGGCAATTATTCCAATTTTAAAACAATGCCCTTTATTTCTTTGTCTTACCTGATTTCCCTGGCCAGAACTTCCAATACTTGTCTTCTGCTGGTTTTCAAGGGCAATGCTTCCAGCTTTTGCCCATTCACTATAACGTTGGCTGTGGGTTTGTTATATATGGCTCTTATTATTTTGTGATATGTTCTTCTAGTACCTAGTTTATTGAGAGTTTTTAACATGAAAGGATGTTGAATTTTATAAAAAGTCTTTTTTGCATCTATCGAGACAACCATATGGTTTTTGTCTTTAGTTCTGTTTATGGATGAATCACATTTATTAATGAATCACATTTATTATTTGCACATGTTGAACCAATCTTGTATCCCGGGGATGAAGCCTACTTGATCGTGATGGATAACATTTTTGATGTGCTGCTGGATTTGGTTTACAAGTATATTGTTGAGGATTTTTGCGTCAATGTTCATCAAGGGTTTTGGCTTGAAATTTCCTCTTTTTGTTGTATCTCTGCTAGGTTTTAATATCAGGATGATATTGGCCTTATAGAATGAGTTGGGGAAGAGTCCTTCCTCCTCAACTTTTTGGAATAATGTCTGTAGAAATGGTACCAGCTCTTCTTTGTACATCATCTAGAATTCAGCTGTAAATCGGTCTGATCCTGGGCTTTTTTGATTGGTAGGTTATTCATTATTGCTTCAGTTTCAGAACTTGTTATTGGTCTGTTCAGGGATTAAATTTCTTCCTGGTTTAGTTTTGGAAGGGTGTATGTGTCAGGAATCTATCCATTTCCACAGTTGATTTGCATAGAGGTGTCTGCAATATTCTTGACTCTTATTTGTATTTCTGTGGGGTCAGTGGTGGTATCCCCCTGTTGTTTCTGATTCTGTTTATTTGAATCTTCTCTCTTTTCTTCTTTATTAATCTATCTAGCAGTCTATCTATTTGACTAATTTTTTTCAAATAACCAGGTCCTGGAGTCATTGATCTTTTGAATGGTTTTTCTGTCTGAATCTCCCTGAGTTCAGCTCTGATTTGGGGTATTTCTTATTTTCTGCTAGCTTTGAACTTCGATTGTTCTTGGTTCTCTAGTTACCTTAGTTGTGACATTATGCTGCTAACTTGAGATCTTACTAACTTTTGGATGTGGGCTTTAGTGCTGTAAATGTCCCTCTTAACACTGCCTTAGCTATGTTCCAGAGATTCTGGTATGTTGTACCTTTGTTCTCAGTAGTTTCAAAGAACTTCTTGACTTCTACCTTAATTTTATCATTTACCCAAAAGTCATTCAGGAGCAGGATTCAATTTCCACGTAATTGTATGGTTTTGAGTGAAAGTCTTAGTCTTGAGTTCTAATTTGATTGTACGTGGTCTGAGAGACTGTTTATTATTATTTCAGTTATTTTACATTTGCTGAGGAGTCTTTTACTTCCGATTATGTGATCAATTTTAGAATAAGTGCCATGTGGCAATGAGTTATTGATATATTTTGGCTGTGTCCCCACACAAATCTCATCTTTAATTTTAGTTCCCACAATCCTCATTTGTCATGGGAGGGACTTGGTGGGAGGTAATTGAATCATGAGGGTGATTATCCTCATGCTGTTCTCGTGCCTGTGACTGAGTTCTCACAACATCTGATGGTTTTATAAGGAGCTTCCCCACTTCATTCACTCTTCTTCCCACTACCATGTGAAGAAGGATCTGTTTGCTTCCCCTTCTGCCATGATTTTATGTTTTCTGAGGCCCCCTAGCCCTGTAGAACTGTGAGTAAATTAAACCTCTTTCCTTTGTAAGTTACTGTGTCTCAGGCAGTTCTTTAGAGCAGCACAAGACTGGACTAATTCAGAAGTATATTCTGTTGCTTTGGGGTGGAGAGTTTTGTAGATGTTTATCAGGTCCATTTGATCCAGAGCTGAGGTCAGTTCTTGAATATCTTTGTTAATTTTCTGTCTTGATGATCTGTCAGTGGGGTGTTAAAATCTCCCACTATTATTGTGTGGGAGTCTAAGTCTCTTTGAACATCTCTAAGAACTTGCATTATGAATCTGAGTGCTCCTGTGTTTGGTGTATATGTTTTAGGATAGGTTGGTCTTCCCGTTGAATTGAATCCTTTACCATTGTGTAATGCTCTTATCTTTTTTTAAAACTTGGTTTAAAGTCTGTTTTGTCAGAAACTGATATTACAACCCTTGCTTTTTTCTGTTTTCCATTAGCTTCGTAGATTTTCCTCCATCTCTTTATTTTGAGTCTATATGTGTCTTTGCATGTGAGATGGATCTCTTGAAGACAGCATAGCAATGGGTCTTGGTTTTTTTAATCCAGCTTGCCATTACGCATCTTTTAATTGAGACATTTAGCCCATTTACATTTAAGGTTAGTACTGCTATCCAGTCAACATGATAGCTGGTTATTTTGCAGACTTGTTTATGTAGTTGCTTTACAGTATCACTGGTTTGTGTACTTCAGTGTGTTTTTGTAGTAGCTGGTAATGGTCTTTTCTTTCCACGTTTAGTGCATCCTTCAGGAGTTCTTGTAAGGCTGGTCTGGTGGTAATGAATTCCCTCAGTATTTGCTTTTCTGAAAAGGATTTAGAAAAATGGGATATATTTCAGGTGTTTTAACTATTCTTATTAAAACATCACAGCCAAATGCCTTCCTTCTTCTCCTTCATATACAGGGCCTACATAAGGTAAGAGTTTGTCCCTCAGCTCAGCCATTTAATTATTCATATTGGTGAGAAGAGCAAATCACTCAGCCTTTCATCTTCTTATGCCTTTTTGGAAGTCCATGAAGTTTGCTAAGTTTGCGAAACACTACTTTAAAGCATTTCTCTTCACTATTACTCCTGGGGCTACCCATCTAGTATATTTTTAGGAAAGGAGCAGATGGGCTAGAGAACCTGATAATACAATTATTTCACATTCCCTTCTTCTCCATCCCAATCATACAAATGCTGCTAAGCTTCTTGATGTGATGGGTCAAACACTACCAGGGTTTGCTGCTTAGTCTAGCCTACCCTGACAGATCATTTCTTTGCATAAAGGAATATTTCTCTCAAGCGCCTAATAGCATCCCCAAAGATCCTATGACAGCTAAGAAAGCTTTGCCTGCTCAGATCACAAAGATAAAGAAAACAAAAATTATCTCTGATATAGGAGCTAAGGAAATAAATGTCATCGTGTGTGTATATATATATATATACACACACACACACATACATATATATGTATAATGTATATAATATATATACATTATGTATAAATTTTGCCATGTGTATATATGTATATGTATATATACATATATGTGTATAATATATATTATTACATATTATACATACATATTATATATATATTAATATGTAGTATATATACACATCTATATTGTATATACATATATCACATATATAGTATATAAGTTTTCCAAATTTACCTCACTCAGTCTTTCATCAAATTTCTTTTCTTGGGTGTTTGCACCATTCTTTTCTACACTGCATAAGCTTCTTTAAAATCTCTCAGAGTTTATTTCCTTTTTCATGAAAAAATTTTGTTAGATTCAACCTGATTTAGAAAAACAACAATGCTTCTTGTAGCACATGAAGGTAGAGTCTATGGTCTAAGCACGTGCAGTCTGTTTTTATTAGCACAGTAATTTGATTATTTGGGGTATAGGAATGACTAAAATTTGCATAATTCACTGAAATAAGATAAAGATAGCCAATTAGGATGCACAAATTGTTTTCCTAGAGTTCAATAGAGATAAGAATTATTAAAAAATCAACCACAACAGCTAAATCAATGGGCTAATGATCAGATGACAGGATGACAAAACATAAATATTTGCTGGATTATCACTAGAGCCTTCAAGACATGTGGTCTTCCTCTTTTTATTTATTTATTTTTTATTTTTTTTGATAATATGTGCAGGTAGATCTGCATAAACTTTCCTTTTAAAATATATATCACTTCCAGTATTTCAGTGTCCCCTGAACCTCAGACTCATTTGATAGGAATAGCAACTTCATATGCTATTGAAAATAAAGAATATGAAAGGAGAACTCAGGAAAAGTGTATAAGTTATAGAAATGTCTTACAATTTCTCAATAGATTAGTATGGAAACTCACTTGTTAATCCTATTCATCCCCCTAAAAGTATTGCATAGGACCTATGATTAGAACCTATTATTATATACTGGCTTAACATTTAGTAAGCTCCTACTTACCAGAGATGGTGGGACATTTATTATAAGATATCAATGTTCAAAATTCTTCAGAAAGTACGTTCCATTGGCAGATGAATTTGTTGTTGAAGAAAAACATCCTACAAAGGAAGTTTAAAAGAGAACCCAGATGAATATTTTTTCAGATGGGCCACAAATAAGTTCTGATTTCACCATGTTCTACAACTTCCCAGAGCTGGGAAGCTAAAGACAGTTCTACAATGTCATGTTTCAAAGGCATCACAGGGCTTAGCTGCTAATGCAATAAAGTGGTTTTTGTCTCGGAAGCATACAACGTCATGAATAACATTGTCATCCGGAAAGAATGAGCCAATAGGCACCATTTTGTGTTGTAACGAAGCAGCTAGCTTGATTGTGAATGCAGATCTGCCCACTCCACTTAAGTTGACATTTTGTACAGACTAGAAGGAATGTGTGGTATGAGATCAATAAAGAAGTAACTAAAAGTATAAGGCTCTTAAATGATTGTAAATGAAGCTGAGAACAAAAACTTAGATCTCAATAACCTAGAGTTATGACTGTAGGGCTATGGTCTGTTAACATCTGCTTCTTGGGTAGGAATGTTTTTCTTTCAAAATAACAGTGTTACATGAATCAACATCTTCCAAATGAACGATTTCATGCCATCCAACCTTAGGTCTCAGACCTGAAAAAGCTCATTGATCTTTGGTGAAATTTCAGTTACGTAAGTAGTAAGTTATTTTTAAAGCCATACCAGATGCTACAGTTCCTCCTCATTGCTCCCATATGGATGTGCACTGTTAATTCAGAATTGAGCCAAAAGCCCTGAAATAAGAAAGTTAAGTATGATTCCCTGACAAACCGAGAAAAAAGAGTTGCATGCAATGGATCTGTAAATATTTCTTTTAGTTTTATTATTTGGCTGATGGCTTTTGAGCTGGCCACACTTGTGTGCACACATACACACACACACACACACACACACACACACACACACACACTCAGAGGTTTTCCTTAGGAGGCTCATGGTTTTCCCTCTGGAACTGACAGCAGAATTTCTTCCTAATTTAAATCATTTTTATAGCCTCCTTAGTGAGACTAAAACATTAACAGATAAACTACAACCCTAGCTCATCATTTTGCCAGAAGAAATGTAAAGTAGTCCATGTTTTCCTGTCAGAAATAATCTTTGGTTATATAAAAATGGTAATTAATTTAGTCAAATTGGAACGCATGTTAAAAGGAATTGTTATTGTCATGTTGTATCCATGATATGAAGAGTTTTTCTTATTTTGTGTTTTTTGTGTGTGTGTGATTTGGGGTTCAAATTTGATCTCTAATAAAAGAGGCTAAAGAAATATTCAATTACCAGATCTCATTGAGAAGGTAAGTCTCTGACTATATACGGAGTTGTCAAAGATAAAATGTAAAAATCACATAGATTTGTCTTACACTTCTCCAGAGAATGTATTTATTCACTGTTGTATCCTTAGTATCTAGAACAATAGCTAGACAGTATTCAATAAATGAGTGAATAAATGACTCAACCTCAGTTGCCAAAACAATCCCAATTTTGTTTTTCACACACAGTCTCATTCTGTTGCCCAGCCTAGAGTGCAGTGGCATGATCTTGGCTCATTGCAACCTCTTCCTCCTGAGTTCAAGCAATTCTGCCTCAGCCTCCTGAGTAGCTGGGAAGCATGCGCTACCATACCTGGATAAAACTTTTGTAGTAGATACAGGGTTTCACCATATTGGCCAGGCTGGTCTCCAACTCCTGATCCACCCACCTTGGCCTCCCAAAGTGCTGGGATTACAGGCATAACATCATGCCAGGCCTACAATCCTAATTTTTAAAGCCATAACTATTTCTCTTTTATTTCCTAATAAGTCGGGTGGTGAGTATCATTGCCTGCATAAATCATCAGTATCATCTCCCACTATAAAGTTTTATGTTATCTCACCTCTTACTCCTTGACATATACTTTATGATTAAAAAGCACTAGTTAGTACTATTTTTACCATTTCCATGTAGAACTATCAATATTATCATATTTTCATGTAGAATTACCACTGTATTCATAAATAAGATTGAAGCACTCTTTTGCTCAAAATTTTATGGTAATGCCTGTATAATGCTTAGAATAAACATCAACCACTTTGCCAAGGCTTAAGTAGCCATACATATTAAGCTTTTGTTTGTATTTTGAACCTTATCACCTACCATTTTTCCTTGGTCTATATACTGAACTGCATTCCCACTTTAGGAATTCCGGCTTTCAGCCCTTCTACTAATAACAATTAGAAAGTTAAGTGGGAAAAATCCCTACTATTTGAAACCATGAAACAGTGACAAAATTGTCATAAACTAAAAGAGAATCAGTCTTTGAAAGAAGGAAACCCCACTGGTGGAAATACATATTTACATGCCTTTCCCCTCAAACATACTACTCAGGATAGATAGAACGTAAAAAAAAAACATTATCACCTGGAAAAATCAGATGAGAGATTTGGCGGTTGCCCAAGTGGCTAGATATTAAGAGGTAGAAATTCTGGAAAGGAGGGTGTTACAGAAAGGAAAACCCCAAAATCTATGTATAACCCCTATTCAAACTAAACTGCCAACATGTAGGATGAGATTCCAAGAAGCTTACAGGAAGGCAGCAGTTAAACAATGACTTTAGTGGATACACACTATATGAGAGTCAAGATTTGGGAATTAGAGTTTTATCAAGTTTGACTGGATTATGATATACATCAGGATTTCTATGAAAATCCCAGAAGAACCACACTTTAGGATTAAAGACTACAATCCAAGACTAACTGATTTAACAACAATTTAATTGCCTGACAGAAAAAACAATTACACTCTTCAGAGGAAGATCATTAAAAACAGAGTCTCTATTGTATCAATACAATATTCAGTATGTAATCAAAAATGACTAGACATATGAACACTTAGAGAAAAATATGACCCAAAATCAAGAGAGAAAGAATAGTTAATAGACTAAAACAAATCAGATCTTAGTATTAATAGACTCACACTATAAGCCTAATAAATATGTAAAAGAATCTGAAGGAAAAGTTGAATATAATGAGATTAGGAAATTTCAGGCTATATGCAGAAACTTAAAAAATGAACAAATAAGAAGTTTAAAACTGAAAACATTTTTAAAGTTTTAAATTTAATTGACTCACAACACTGTAAACTCAAGAAATATGTAAAAGAATCTAAAGGAAAAGTTGAATATAACCAGATTAGGAAATTTCAGAATATATGCAGAAACTGTTAAAAAATGAACAAATAAGAAGTTTAAAAGTGAAAAAAAATACATATCCAAAGTAAAAAAATATCTATTATTGGCTAAGATTCATAGTGGATTGGATACAATAAAACATTAGTAAACTTGAAGACAGTCAAAATAAATTATACATACTGAAGCACAAAGAAAGGCATGACTGAAAAAAAAGTGAGCAGAGTCTCTCATGAACTTGGGACAGCAGTATGCCAAGATGTATACTGAGAGCAGTGGGTTAATCTCATGGCAGAAGGAAAGAATCAGGGTCCTCTGATTTTTAGGATGACGGCCCTTGTCTTCCTGAAAGCAGATGACTGTTCTACCACTCACAACTAAAGCTTGTGTGTAGTGGAACTCAGGTCTGTCACGGGCAGAAGAGAGGATGGCTAGACCTCACCTCAGTTCCCACTCCTCTTGAGCCTTCTTTCAGCCCATAGGTCCATTGGTTCAACTTCTGCTTCTGCTGCTATGACAGATATCTGCCTCAACTTGTTTTCATGGCACACTGAAATTCTGAAATGCACAGCCTCCTTTCTGAGCACTGAGCAGTCTCATTGGTGTGGCCTGGCCTAGAAAATGGTAAAGTTGCAACCAAAGAGGTGGCCACTTTTCAGAATCACAAATGGCGCAGAAGATAATACCTTCTCCTTGCCCTTTATCCCTTCCTGCTCCCTTCACTCAACACCAGTGGTACTCTCTAACTAGCCTGGAGAAAGGAAATGTTTCTTGCTTTCTCTGTGATCTCTAACAAAATTACCAGGCCAGGAAAGAATCTGTTTTTGTCCTGTACCTCTTCTCCACTCCATTCTGTCTTTAGAATTTATTCTGTGGCTTGTTAAAGGCAGAAGGGGAAACTCCTCCTTTCTACAAAAGAATGCTGCAAGTTTAACACCTGAGCTACTAAGAGCAAAAGGAGATTGAGGACATTGGGAAATCCTATCTTAAGACAGTTGACTGACTATTATCAACTGTCTTATTTGGCAAGGCAGAATCTGACTGTATTGGTCAATTCTCATGCTTCCTTGGCTTATGGATATTGACAGGGAGAAATTCTGGAAAGGAGGCTGTTACCCGTACCCAGACTGGGTAATTTGTAAAGGAAAAAGTTTAATTGACTCACCGGGAAACACGGCTGGGGAGGCTTCAGGAAACTTACAATTATGGCAGAAGGAGCAGCAAACATCTCCTTCACATGGCAGCAGGAAGGCGAAGTCCAGAGGGAAGGTGGGGAAAGTTCCTGATAAAGCCATCAGATCTCATGAGAACTCACTATCATGAGAACAGCATGGTGGGGCTGCCTCTATGATCTTATCACCTCCCATGAGATCCCTCTCCAACACATAGGGATTACAATTGGGATTACAATTCAAGATGAGATTTAGATGGGGACACAGAGCCAGATCATATCACTATTACCTGTCTTTGCATCCCCTTTTCAGCAAATTCTGCTGTGTTTCTTGACAGATGGACTGCCAAAGATTACTAGAATAAAAGTAGAGGGAGGCGAGAAGAATGAGGGAGTATAAAATAATTCTTTTCAAAATATTATTATTACTCCATATTTTGTTTTATTTATGACTATGCAATATGGACAGAGCTGTAAGTTATAAATCCATTTCAGGATAACTTTAATAGTTATATCAGTCTTGAAGCCCCTTGCATTTTAGACAACGCTCATTATCACAGCATGCTGCTGCGGGGGAAGGGCACAGCTACGGTCGCGAGCCTTAGAATATTGCTTTACAAAAGTGACTCCCATTTTTCCCCAACTCTACATCTCTGTCACCATATCAAATGTAAGTTTCTCAGGATGAAAGTGAGAGGAATTTTCAACCCTGAAATTTCCTAGTATATTATTTTCTCCAACTTTAATTCTCACCTCCTGAGGACCATTCTAAACTGTATCGGATTTCACTCACATCAAGCATTGAATTATGGATCAAATGATCACACTACATTATGCTTATTTTTAATTCCCAGGCATGTGTTTATTATTGAAGGAATTCTCATTCTTCTTTTCAAAACACGTTCTCAAGTGAATCTAGTGATAAATTTCCAAATTTATTTCTGGTAATCAAAAAAAGATTTAGCATAATGATTGATGGCATACTCTAGAGACAGATGTTCAAGGGATTTAATTCAAACAAGGAAAATTTTTAAACTTCTCCATTTTGACACACACACACTCTCTCTCTCTCTTCATATATATATGGGAGAAGGTGTGATATATATATATCGCAGAACAATCCCCTTAGGAGCAATGAATTTCAGATGTGTTATCTCTGTTGTTTTATTAATGACACTATCTGGTGGGCATCATCTAGTCACACAAGGGCTGCAATAGATTTCTGTCTTTTCTTAAATGTTTTGTTCTGGTTTCTATCAATATCGCAAGATAAAAAACAATTCATGCACATAAACCTTAGGCTGATGTAGCAGCTGAGTTTTATGTGTATAACTAAAATTCTAAATATTTAATGTGTAGGGTTCTTTCTAATTTCAGAAGAAATATGAAGGCAGTGCTCCTGAAATGCTACACGCTAGTCTATCATTTTAAATCCAAAAGTGAAGGATTATGGTTCAAATGACTTCAAGTTGGCATTTGATGGTTCACAAGAAATAAAGCCATTTCAGGAAAACCACACATTTTCTAGAAAGTGAAGAAATTTTTAGATGTGTATTTTATTTTCTGCATAGTAGCCATGATATTTCCCATGACCAGAAAAGCATAACATAAAGCTGAACAGCCATGTGAAAAACAAAGTTACTCCTCAGAAACAAGGTATAATATATTTAATTGGAAAAACTAGAACTACTAAAAATATGAAAAATATTTTTCTTTTTTTTAATAAAAAGAATGAAAGAGAGGAAAAAAGAGGAAGAGATTTTAGAAAAAGAGAGAAAAGGAGAAAGAAAGAAAGAAACAGCAAAAGAAAGAAAAAAGAATGAAAGAGAAAGAAAGAGAACGAGATTTGAGAAAAAGAGAGAAAAGGAGAAAGAAAGAAACGGCAAAAGAAAGAAAGAAATGAAAGAGAAAGAAAGAGGAAGAGATTTGAGAAAAAGAGAGAAAAGGAGAAAGAAACAGCAAAAGAAAGAAAAAAAGAATGAAAGAAAGAAAGAGGAAGAGAAAGAGGGAGAGAGAATGGGATTCTTGTTTTATTGCCCAGGC
>CAUYQU010018889.1:0-14923 GCA_963574635.1 Cheracebus regulus
CCGGCAAAACAGCCGCGCCGGCCAAACGAGTCGCGCTGGCAACCCGTGTGGCTCCTCTGCCGGGAATCTCCCGGTCTGTGGGCTACAAAAATTCGTCGGAAAGTGCGGCGTCCACTCGTTCTCTGCGCTTTCACTGGGAGCTACATTCCTGAGCTGTTGCTAATCGGCGATCTTGGATCTCTCTCCTGCTAAATGTTTTTAAAGTTGTAACATGCTTCTTTAACCTTTAAAAACTGTCAACTTGCCTGCTTCACAATTGGTAAGGCCTGAAACATATTAAAGTAGCCATGCCCCTAACTATGCGGGGGAAAAAGTCAAACTTCATCTGCATCTAGCACATAACTAAAAAACCAAACAAAACAAAACAAGTTTTACGTTAAAGTTAAAAATTGCTAAAAGTTACCATTATAACATGTAATTAAAACTACTGAACATGGATTTGCATGCAGGATGTATAAAAACAGTAAAAAGTGTTTTTAATTAAAAATTATAAGGAGGCATGAAAATGTATATTTTGCTTAAGAATAAAAAACTGTCTTAAAATTAAAGTGGTTTAAGCAAATTATAAAAATATTGTTAAAATTAATCCTGCAAAGAAAACTCTGTGTATAAACATATTAACTAAACTCAAAAGGGTATTACATGTTTTTTTTTCTGTAAATTAAACACTAAGATAAATACACCATAAGGTTTTCTTAAAATACAAATCTACTCTTCAGCAAAACTTGTCAAGAGTTATAATGGGTATGTAAAAAATCTCACTTCATGGTCAAATTGATTAAAATTAAATAGAATTGTCTATAAGGTTTCATTAAAATTAGAATTAACATTAATAGCATACTAATGCAAGGGTAAAATTTAACTTTCTCTCTTAAACAGAATTTTCATGTAATAGAAAAGGCTAATAAATGGTTTTTGCTATTCCAGACTGTTAACTCATCATTTTGGCAAAACAAAATAAAACAAACAAAAAAATAACAGTAATCTAAAATTCTATTTTAATATCAAGTGTTTTAAATTTTAAACATATTTAACAAGCTTCCCAAAATCAACCTTCAGTCTCAAAATTGTCTTTCCCAACCCCTGGAGCATCTGGAAAAAAACGTAAACAGGATTATTTAACATGTTTAGGTACATAAATTTGCCAAAATAATGTCTCATAGGTTACATTTTAGAGAATAATATTAATATATGTTCCAAAACTTTTTGGAATGTTTAAGGTTCTAGTGTCTAAATATGTACTATTAATCATAATTAAGGTTGTTATTTTGGGTTATTGTAAACCACAAAAATAACCACATTTCTTTGTCAATTGTGTTTCTAACTGTATCCAAACTGGACATTTTGTTATTTACAGACAATTTTTCATTTGTCTTAATTCTCTCCAAAAGATGGTTTATAACCAAGCTGTAAAACTTTAACAAGTGCTGTCAAATGCAGGTTTCTCATAACAACAAAAGTACAGAACTCAGGAAGAGCTGAAATGTCAATATATATCAAGCAAAACAAAAGTTAATAAAACGGAGCAAACTGATACGAAACAAGTTTTTACCTTTTGCTTAAAACACTGCTAATCTTTATTTCATTGTTCAGAGCCAAGAAAACTCATCTTAAGCTAGCTACAGCCTTTAACAACTAAGTAAAGTATATTCCTGTAAATAAGATTTAAAGTGGGTTTGTTTCTCTCTGCCTAGTTCCTTAGAATTTGAAAACTACTTGTTAAGTACTCTTAAATTACAATATAGTTGTTTGCATAAGTGCAATAAGAATCTGTTTTCTTTTGTAACAGAACACAATTGGAGAAACTGATTATTTTGCCAAGGCTTTGACTGGATTGGTGTGTTCTCCTTTAAGGACTCAAATGTGACTTAGGAAACTGGCCTTATATTCTGTGTACGCAGTTCCTGTACAGGGTTTCTGATCTGTGATAAGTAAATAATGTCACTTTCTCACAGGCCAGGAACCCCAAGTTATCTTAAAACCTCAAGAGGAGAGGAATTCACCCAAGTCATAGGTATTTAATAGTACAAATCCATGGCTGAGTTTGGCTTTAAAAAGTCTTATCTCAAATTCCTTCTATATAACAAAGTTCCATCAAAGATGATTTAAAAGGCCTACGTAGCAAATAATTATTCTTGCTGCACTGCATACAAATAAATAAGCCAAGCATAATAAAGCAAACCGGTCCTATCATGATTTGTCTTTTAATAAAAATAATAAACTGAAGAGTGACAATTATGTTTCAGAAACTATATCACACTTTTTAAATTCTAGTCTTGCCTAATTTTTTTATCTTTATTATTTTCTACAGTTTATATTCATTACAGAAATCAACTCCTGGATACTCAAGTCACTCAAGTCAAAGCCTACAGACTTGAGAAAGCAACTCCTAACAGCCCAGAAAAATATCCTATATATCAATGTAAAAAAATAAGAAATCTTAAGCTGAAAATCATAAAAGATAAGTAACTAAGTGAAAATTACTCATCTTACTGAGTCTGAGCCCTACCTCTCCAAATACTTTTCGTTGTTTCTGCCTCTCAAGTCAAATATTAAAATCCTTTTTTAATAGAAAGTATTTACTATGCCACCCTTACAGGAATTGCTTTACTCTACTATTTGCAGTAGGACTATATACTGTAGCACCCTCTGGGTGGAATATCGGACAGAGAATCTCAACTACTGTAGCATTTTGCTTATTATCCTCATAGCAGGAATAACAGTTACTAACAAAAAAATAACATATGGAACTTTCCAAACATGCACCCCTGCCTCTCATTGAAAAAGGAATGTTGCTTTAGTCTCAACCAATCGGGCCTAATAAGAAATGCTGCTGAAAAGCCTAAGACTAATGTTTTTACCCTGCCTGATTAACATTTTTCAAAAAATTTTAACTGGCAGAATCATGGCCATTTTGCAGACAACTGCCCATAAACATCTACAGACAGTGTTGCTCCTGCAGTCAAAGTCAATCCAAGACCAAAAAACTCTCCACACACACTCCCATCAGCAGGAAGTAGCCAGAAAGAACAAGTCACCCCCAATCCTTTTACAACTATAGAGTCTGAAATGACAGAGCCAGAGCACCATCATCTCGGACAAACACCATCACTTTAAGTTTCAGCTCCCTTTCTAGCCTCATGCATCTCAACAAAATCACTTCTAACAATAAGCAGACAGAAAGAGCAGACAGTAAAACACAGATAAGACAGCTCAGGCACAGAAGGAGGTGGGGAGAAAGTCTCTTGGGTAACTGCCAAACTTCACCCTCATACAATGGGCCCCAGTAAACCAGTGGGATTTAATAAGCATATTCCTTTTCCTTCTGGTGCACTAAGATAGGGAAGCTAAAAGCAGTCTCAGGGATATGCCTGCAGCTGCAGAAAGATCTATGGGAACAGACACACAACTCTCCCTCCCAGATAAGCACAACAAAGAGATACAGAAGCAGTCCAAGCCTCTGATAAACTTTCCCATCTTGAATCCTTAAAAACTCTTTTTAAGAGAGTGAGCTCTGATCTAACTTGTCCAGACACCCATCTCAGGTTTGTTTCCTCTAAAATAAACCTGTCCTTGACTGCTGAGCCACCTTTTGTGTTTCTTTCCTCTTTCTTTAATTCTTACAGTACCCTGTATCTTTTTCTATTATTTCCTATATCCAGCAATTAGTTTTTTTCCATTATTTTTGTGATACACAAAAAAGGATAAGGCTTCCATTCTATTTTTTCCTGCCTTTTTTATTAGCAACATATTAAATTGTTAGACTTCATGTTTGGCTTTCATACATCTGATATTCTTATATTCTAATTCTTTGTCTTTTCCTTTATTTTCAGGGAGGACTCTTTAAGTTTATATTTCAAGCTTGCAGAATTCCATTTCTGAAATGAATATTCTCCCACTTTCTAATGTGGTTTGTTCTTTAAACAATAAATATCTACATTTTTAAAAATCTGCACTCTGTGTACAGCAATGATCCAGTAGTCAAAAACCCACTAACCTGATCCAGTGGGCCCTGGGTCCAATGTGGTGAGGCTCAAATGAGTTTCCCTAATTCCCTCTTTCCCACCTTCCCTGTATCTCTCCATCCCTGCCTTCTTCCCCTTCACAGTGAGAAAATAAGATGGGAAAATTATAGAAAAGGAGAAATGGGAGTTGTTCCTGATCAATGTTCAGGAATTTGAAAGGCTAAAGCAAAGTATGTGCATTGTGTTCAAAATCAAATCACAGCTCCTCTTTAACCTCCTCTCATTCAGGTGATCATCTTAATGATGCCTATTCCTATATAAATGTGGGTCAAGGCTGATGGACTAGCTAGACTTGGGAAACACACACAGTGACATTTTAAACACTGTTTATAATGTCATGCAGATGTGACTTGCACCTGAATGACAGAAACCTGTAGTAAGCTATTTACATCTTCCTGTCCTATATACACAGAAAAGGTTAAAGGAATATTAGAATTGCACAGACACAATGAAGAGAGATTTCAAATATCTGTTTTGGAAAAAGAATTCAACTGACTTCCATGAAGAGATGTGCAGAAAGGATGGTGCTGAAATACAGAAGCTGAAGGGGGAAGTTCTATCTGGGTCTTTCCAACACAGCCGTATAAATTCATAGATGGATCTTGAAAACCTACAATGTTATAATTGTGTCTTTAATTTTATTTGCCTAAAATAAATTGAAGTTATGCTAGCTTATTTTCTCTTATCCATAGTCCATATGTACTTAAGTACTCTACTTACACTTAAGTAGAGATCACAAAACAGACATTGGCAAGCTGGTGGCTTTGAGACCTCCCGCCACAGGCATGACGTGGGTTTTTGCATTTATATGGCATTCTGTAAAAGACAAAATAGCAGGGACAGTAATTAACAGTAGGGGGTCAAACAGGTGCTTGCATGCCAATGGTCATAGCAGCATTATTCACAATTGTTGAAAGGTGCAAACAATCCAAATGTCAAACAATGAATGGATAAACAAAATGTGGTATACACATAAAATAAATATTATTCAGCCTTAAAAAAGAAGGAAATTCTGACATAGACTGTAACATGAATGAACCTTGAAGACATATGGTATATGAAATAAGCCAAGTATAAAAGAACAAATATATTATTCCACTTATAAGAAATACCTAGAGTAATAAAATTCATAAAGACGGAAGGCAGCATAGAAGGTACTAGGGTTTGGGAAGGAGGAAATGAGGAGTTACTGCTTAATGGGTACAGAGTTTCTGTTTGAGATAATGAAAAAGATCTGGAAATAGATTGCACATTTAAAAATGGATGAAAGGGTAAATTTTATATGTATTTTATCACTTTCCATTTTGATAAAGTTCACACAGAATGTGAGGAGGCAGCACAGGAAGGTCATGGCTCAGGTGCAGTGTTAGCAGAAAGGCAGAAGTAGGGAATCCATGCATCAGACAAGCAGCAAGAGGAAGAAACGTGAGATCCCAGAGGAAAAACAGAGAATACCTCTAATTCCAACCTCCTCCACAACTCCCACATCATCTAGTCAAGAAATCATACTTTGCTTACACTGACAGAAGAACACTGGAATTACAAATCTTGGCTATAATCCCAAGCTTGCTGTGACAGAAAGGACACAGAAATCAGCTTGAAGGGGCTCCCAAAGGCCAATCCTGGAACAATTTCAGCACCAAAATAAATAATTGATATTAACAGATTATAGGCCATTGAATAAAATAGAAAAACATGCTTCCAGCATAGAAACAAACATATACAGAGAATATAAAACTCTTCTTCAAAGTAGAAAGCCAATTAACAAGTGTAGAACAACAGAATTATAAAATCTTCACTTGGAAGTGATTATTGTAGGTGATTAAAGCAAGTATCATCAATGAATGAAACTAGAGACTCAAGTTTTTTAAACAGTGTTTTATAATTATTACAATTTATATTACATGATTATTTTAAAAAGTATTTTTAGAGACAGGTTCTTGCTCTGTGGCCCAGGCTGCAGTGCAGTGGCATGATCACAGCTCAGTGCTGTCTCGGACTCCCAGGCTCAAACAGTCAACCCATTTCAGCCTCCTGAGTAGCTGAGACTATAGGCACATGCCACCATACTTAGCTAATTTATTTTGTATTTTTTGTAGAGATGGGGTCTCACCATGTTGCCTATGGTCTCAAACTCTTGGTCTCAAGCAATTCTCCCACCTCAGCCTCCCAGAGTGCATGAGCCACCATGTCTGGCCTTAATAGATCAAGATTGACAAGTAAAAGTACATATACATACACTCACAGGATTTCCTCTTAAGATACTGATGATTATAAAAGGAAAATTGTAACTTCACAATGCAAAATCTGGCAGATACCATCTGAACCAAGAAGGGAAAGTTTAAATGACCAGCAATCAGGGTAAGTCACAAGCTCCCTAGTAGGGTATGATGATAAACTCAGAATACAGTATTACTTCCATGGTTTCCTTACCAAAAAAGCATAGCATAAATCTAACATGAGGAAGCATCAGACAAGTCCAGTGAAGGGCCAGTCTACAAAACAACTGGCCTGTTCATTTTTCACAGATCTATTCATGAGAAAACATCAGATAATGTGACAGCCAGTAACAGCCCCAAACCACATGAAAAGAAGGGCGTTTTAAGTAATTTCTTTGAATAAAGTACATCAGGTATGTCAACCATATTATAAAAGTTAAAGCATATTCTGCCTTTTTCAGGTTGCTTTGAAAATGACCTGTTAGGAAGCCATGAAAATGGACATTTTTCTTTTTGCCTAGATTCTGAACAAGTCTATTGAGAAGTGTTGAGTCTGAACAAGAGAACTTAGGCAAAGAAAATGTGTTGACAACTTAAAGATGATAGTCAATTCTTTGCCTTAAGGTACACATAATTTACCGTGCACTTCCTTACTTGGGTTAGGAACCAATGTTCTCTTTATCTGGAGATCTAGGGAGATGAATGAGAAGGAAAGATGTAGACAGAAGAGAAAAGCATTGATAGTTCTGTCAATGAGACACAGTCCTATTTAGCAGTGGCCTGAAGAAGGCTCTGACCATGGCAAGGCTGTTAGGTATAACCTTTAAGCTCATTTCATATTAACCTTCATGTTTACATCACCCTGGGTGATCAAGCATCAGGATCTCTGTTTTATTCTTCCTCAATTCACCCAGGATTGAGTTGAACAAACAAAATTCTATTAGTTATTTTTACTGACATACACAATGGCTCTGGCTGGCTGCAGCAGCCTCTATCCTGAAAACGGAGTCTCTCTCAAGCACCAAACAAGTCGAGGAAGACTGTGCTTCTCCCCAAATCATCTCCTTGTCTCAAACCTAGAGTTTTGTAAACCCCTGTCCCATATGTTATGTGATAGCTAGTTTCCATACAGTTGCCCAGTGAACCATGCATGCCCTTGGCATTCACAGTTCTATAAACTACTTGTGACTCTGGGCCAACTTTGTGACTCATTCCCGACCAACAGCATACAGCAGAATCAAAGTTGGCTTTTAAGAGCTGCAACTTCTACCTAGGTGTCTTGGAATGTTTGCTCTTGGGATGCTCCCTGTCAGAAATCAACTCCCATTCTGTAAGAAGCCCAAGCCACATGGAGTAACCCAAGCCAGCTCTTACCAAGCAGTCATTAGCAACTGTCAGCTATCTTGAAGCCCAGATTAGCCTTCAGCCCCAGCTGCTCTATGACTGCACATCTATTAGCAAAAAAGAACTTCCCAGCTAAGCCCCTAAATGCGCTCACGATGGACAAAAAAATGTTGCCTAAAAGTAAATTTTGGGGTGATTTGTCCTACAGCAATGGATAACTACAACATCTCAATCATTTGATGTTTTTACTTAAATATCTTTATCACATGTATGGGTTTTTACTTTTTTTTGAGATGGAGTCTCACTCTGTCACCCAGGCTGGAGTGCAGTGGCGCAGTCTCGGCTCACTGCAACCTCTGCATCCTGGGTTCAAGCGATTTTCCTGCCTTAACCTTCCAAGTAGCTGGGACTACAGGCATGTGCCACCATGCCTGGCTAATTTTTTCTATTTTTAGTAGAGACAGGGTTTCACTGTGTTAGCCAGGATAGCTTCGATCTCCTGACCTTGTGATCCACTCGCCTTGACCTCCCAAAGTGCTGGGATTACAGGCATGAGTCACTGTACCTGGCTGGTTTGTATCTTTTAATATACAATTTTGCAATAAAATGGTATCATACCCTATGTAGTTTCCCAATGACTTTTAAAAACTCAAAAATGTGTTTTTCAATCTATCCCTTTTTTTGTTTTAGAGACATAGTCTTGCTGTTTCCCAGGTTGGTCTTGGACACCTGGGCAATACAGTGATCCTCCTACCTCAGCAGAGTAGCTAGGACTACAGACGTGCTCCACCATGCCAGCTTCATCCACATTTTGCTTAGCTTTATCCATTTTTCACTGCTGTTTCTACTGTGTTAATATTCCAAAATTTATCCATTCTCCCAATGGACATTCAGACTACTTACAATCATTTGATAGGATGATCAGTGCTGCTAAGAATATCTTTATGCATCTCTTGATGCCCACATGCAATCATTTACCTGGTATATCTCTACTGATTCATAATCTCACTACTAATGAATTCCTATTCCACATACATTCCGAAGCTCAGTATTGTCACACATCCTAATTTTTCCTCATTTGTGGCTGTAAAATCATACATTACTGGTGGCTCTAATCTGCATTTTAACTACTAATTAAGTTAATCATCTTTTCATGTTTCTGGAAATTTGCACTTTCTCTTCTGTAAATATTCATATATTCAGCCCATATTCCTAGTGGTATCGATCTGTACAAATTAAAATTTCCAGATTATAATAGCTTGTTAGGCATACTATGGAAATATCTGTTTTGTGTCTTGACTTTTCACCTCCCTTGTGGTATACTTTGATAAGCAGTTCTTTAATGTGAACAAATACATCAAAAATTTTATATAGCCCATTTTTAATGTTTAAGAAATCCTTCCCTAACACCACAAAATCATTCCTTACATATTCCTCCAAATTATTCCACTTTTGCCTTTCATATAACTGTTATGGTGAGGGCAGGGATCTAATTTTTTTTCTGTGTAAACCATTTCTGTCTCAGAGCCCATTTTGAACAGTTCATTCTTTTTGTTTTTGAGATAGTCCCTCTGTTACCCAGGCTGAAGTGCAGTTGTACGATCTCAGCTCACTGCAACCTCTGCCTCCTGGAGTCAAGCAATCCTCCTGCCTCTGCCTCCTGAGTAGTGGGGACTACAGGCATGTGCCACCGCACCCAGCTAATTTTTGTAGTTTTAGTAGAGACAGGGTTTTACCATGCTGGCCAGGCTGGCCTCAAATTCCTGACCTCAGGTGATCTACCCACCTTGGTCTCCAAAAGTGCTGGGATTACAGGCGTGAGCCACCACAACCAGCTACAGTTCATTCTTTATCTGTATTTCTTGTCATGAATGCTTTTAACATCTTACCATTCTTTTTCAGTAGGCTTTCTATAAATAAACCTACATTTATCATGTTATTCATCATGCTTAAGTACTCTGGATTATGTTTGCTAATGCCTGCTTGGGATTTCTACATTTCTTGTTCATGGGTAATATTGGTCTACAATGTTTATTTCTTGTACTTTACCTGACTGTGGCATTGGGTTATATTACAAAATTGTGCTTGTACATTATCTCCTCTGGAAGATTTTGCATAAAACTTGATCTATTTGTTGACATTTTGACAGATCTTGTCTTAAAAAATAACTGGGCCTAATGTTTTCATTGTAGGATTTTAATTCAGATTTAACTTTTTGATGATTTTAAAACTATTAATCCTTGGGGAAGTTATATTTTCCTAGGAATTTTTCCAACTTAGGTAGAGACAGAAAAACTGTTGTGGGAAGTGAGTATCAGAGATGAGGCATTCAATGATCCTGAAAAGTCTGTTCTTCACAAGTTTGAAACAATGAGACTGAGTAACCCAGGAGGCAAAAGCTGAATTCTATGATTTTTGCTATGCTCCCAATAACACTTTCCTGTTTTCTATTTTTTAAAGTTCCTTGGCAGAAAAACAACCTAGAACTTTATGAAATGGGTGGTTTCAGCCCTTAAGTGCTTGTCCCCCTTACTGATCAACCGGCTAAACTAGATGTTAGCTTCTGTAAAGCCCAGCAATTGTAGTTTGACTTATAAGTATTTTTAGCTGGCTAATCTTATGATTCACATTTTAGAAATGCTGAAATGGGCTAAATCACTTGCTAAAGGATCTAAGTCCATTTTCTGGAGAAAAGAGCATCTGAACTCAGAGCCTAAGTATTCGCCCAGTGACCTTCAGAGTGTGGGGAGAAAGCGAACATTGTCTGGCAAAGGCAAAAAAGTAGGAAGTAATGGTCAAAAGTCATCTGGTTCATTTTATGTCCAGGGATGATGATCTGAGTTCCACGTGTTCCTGGGCCTTCTGGTGGGTGGTAACCAGAGAACTCACAGAAGCAGGCACAGCCTGGGAGACAAGTTGTGCTCCCATATTGGCTACATTGTGAGATAATTTCTGACATTTTTCAGTAAATTGCAAAAGCAGTGGTTGTCTGAATGACCTTTACTTACCAATTTAATACAGCAAAGGTAATCACTTTTCATGAGGAAAAACAAGTGAAATACCATGCACTCTGACTTCAAGTGACTACATCTGACTCAGAACAAGTAGTCAAGAAAACTCAAAGGACAGTATGTCTGCATAGTTTATGAAGTGATTTTCTTCACAGATGAATGGCTTAGAAAGCAGAGAAACAATTCAAAGTCTTACCATGAAGTACAGAATCTGCTTTAAGACTATTAAATAACATGTTAGTGACAGTGAGGTAGCTACAGGTCACCTGTTCATATTTCTTTTCTAAAACATTCTAGTACCACTGGCTTGCATAAGTTTCAAAAAATAGAATCCTAGATTTATCTGAAGTCTGGATTTTATGGCTGTACTTTTACATAAACAGCAGGCTTCCCAGTGATGCTCATGAAGCTGGTAGCTGTTATCATACATCACTAGAAAATCAAATACTAACCCTGCAATCTTAAAAATTCTCAATTTCATAATAACTTAAGAATATATGAATAAACATTTTACAGAAGCTTTCCTAGTATTCTCAAGGTTACCCTGCATCATGAAGTCTCCAGTGTTTGATGAGGCCTAACTCTGAAGTTTTACCCATGATTAACTATTCTTCATCACTTTCTTCCCAGAATGAATCCTTTGATATTCAGTATAGAATAAACTTCAGTTCCCACATGCATTTTATTTATACAGTTTTTCTCAATTATGCGTCCTCTGATGATTAGTAAGAGATGAGCTCTGACTAAAAGCCTTCCCACATTCTTTACATTTATAAGGTTTTTCCCCTGTATGAATTCTCATGTGTGTCATAAGGGATGAACTCTGTCTGAAGGCTTTCCCACACACTTTACAGTTATATGGTTTCTCTCCAGTATGAATTCTCTGGTGCTGAATTAAAGCTGAGCTTTGGTTGAAGGCTTTCTCACAGTCATTACATTTATAAGGTTTTTCTCCAGTATGAATTTTTCGATGAGTATTAACACCTGAGTGGGAACTGAAAGCTTTTCCACATTCCTTACAATTATATGGTTTCTCTCCAGTGTGAATTCTGTGATGTATATTAAGCCGTGAAATCCAGGAGAAGGCTTTCCCACATTCACTACATTTGTAGGGTTTTTCTCCAGTGTGAATTCTTTGATGTTGTATGACAGCTGAGCTTTGGCTAAAGGCTTTCCCACATTCTTTGCATGCATATGGTTTCTCACCAGTGTGAATTCTCTGATGTATAATAAGAGCTGAATGATAACTGAATACTTTTCCACACTCGTTACAATGAAAGGGTTTCTCTCCAGTATGAATTCGATGGTGCCTACTTAGCCGTGATATTGAAGTGAAGGCTTTCCCACACTGAGTACATTCATATGGCTTCTCCCCAGTATGAATTCTGTGGTGCTGAATGAGAGATGAACACTGACTGAAGGCCCTCCCACATTCATTACACTTATAGGGCTTCTCTCCTGTGTGAATTCGCTGGTGATTATTAAGAGAGGAACTACCTTTAAAGGTTTTCCCGCATTCCTTGCATTTATAAGGTCTCTCTCCGGTATGCATTCGCTGGTGTCCAATAAGCGATGTGGTGAAACTGAAGGCTTTTCCACATTCACTACATATATATGGTTTCTCTCCTGTATGAACCCTCAAGTGCTGAGTTAGGGATGAGCTTTGGCTGAAGGCTTTCCTACATTCCTTACATTTATAGAGCTTCTCTCCAGTATGGATTCTCTGGTGTTTACTCAGGGAGGAACTGTGGAGGAAGATTTTCCCACAGATATTACATTTATAACATTTACGCACTGTGTTCACTCCCAGTTGTTTAAAGAGAACTGAATACTGCTGTGAACGGGGTTTCCTTCCTCTGGAAACTATTCTGGGTTTTCTAATAAGTGATGATTTTAGACCAAGGTTTTTCCCAAGTTCAATACCTTTAAAGCTCCTCTCCTTCATGTAGACTTTTCTGATGTTAACTAACACTTTCCTGAAAAGTTTGTTCTTTTTGCCTTGTTGCTTCTCTAACTTATCTTCGTGTATGTAGGTTTTCTCCAACTTGAAGTCAAATGGGCCATCAATTATAAGTTTTCTCATGACTTCCTGATTTTCTTCTTCAGAAACTATGGTTTCAAACAAGCTCTCCCATCCTAAAATAGACAAAACATGTAAGTCTCTCTTGCACTAATAAAAAAAGTGACATAAAAACATATAAGGATAGTTTAAAAATAGAGCCTTAAAATCTTAGGAAAGGATGGGAAAAAGAGGAGGAGGAAGGAAGCAGGTTGACAGATGTGCAGATGGGAAGGGTCTGAAGAAACCTACATGCAGGTGGGCTGAGGAACTTGGGGGGACAACAGGAGGAGCAGATTTGATCTATGAACAAAGCACAGCTCACTAGGGTATGAGGCCTTTCTGAGACAGCCTGTGTCACTACTCAGCTTCATCTCCCAGGGCAGCCACCAGTGCACTCAGGTAAATCCCAAGGGAAAACTGCAGAGAGGCTAAAAATAAATGAAAGAGAATAGTTCTGCAAAACACAGGGTCTCAAGCAGTGCTACTCTAGGCCTCCTCAGAGGGCTGTAAATAATGGCATCCACTTAAGCAATATTTACTGAGTGCCTACTGTGTGCTACACAAAGGTCAAGAGTCTGGGAATGACAGGGCACAAGCCAGACAAGGGCAGACTCTCAAGGCTTACATTCTAGCAGTGTGGTACAATGACCAAGTAACAAATCAATGGAAGTACAAAGGAGTGATGAAAATAGTAAGAAAACAAGAACAAAGTGCTGTGTAATAAAAGTGAATAGGCTGCTATTTTAAACCAGGTAATGAGAAAATGAAATTAAAGATGAGATCTAAATAACAAGTGCTGGCCAGGCAAAAATGTAAATGTGGGTATAAAGGTGATTCCAGTCAGAACAAATAGTAACACGAAGGTCCTAGGCAAGAATAAGCCTCCTGTGTTCCAGGACATACAGCAGCCCATGGTAGCTGAAGCAGAGTGAACGAGGGGAAAGTGTCACCAATTAGGAAAAGACGTGGACCAGGCTGCATCATGGAGAGTTTTCTAGGATACAGGAAGATACTTGAATTTCATCAGCATTACTGAGGGCTAGAAAGGACATGACACGACATGGTTTTGTTTAAAAAGGATCACTGTGGTTGCTGTGTGAAAAACAAACTGTAATGGGCCCGAGGAGAAAGAGAAAAGGGCAGCTGCAGAACAGTATTCTTCCTGGATGAAGATGGTGGTGGCTGGCACTGTCATGTGGTGATAAGAGATGGAAAGAGGTAGACATATTTGGGATGTTCTACAAGTAGCACTGGCAGGTATCTTCACCTATGAATAGAGCACAGAGGCAATGAAAAAGAGGACTCAAGGATGACTTCTAGTTTTTGGTCTGGGCAGCTCAATGGACACCAATGCCATTATCGTGATATTGAGGAATAAAAGAACATTCTTGAGAATAATTTTTTGTCCACCTTTTTGGTTACTTAAGACACAGTATAAGAAATGGAATCACTAATTCAAAAGAAATGAATGTATTTTATAAAAGAGCTTTTATTTTCTTAACTACAAAAGAAATATATAATCATTATAAGAAAAACAGAAAACTATAAAAATGAACATACAGCTTACCCATAAATACATCATGCAATTGTAATCACTATTATATGTGGGATATAGTCCACCAGAATTTTCTGCATATAAAAAAATCACTTTTAATTAAAAAAAAATGGGTTGAAATTAAACTTCCTTTACCCTCATTTCACTTAAAAAGCATGAGCTTCTCTCCATGTCAATAAACGTAATTTTTATTTTTTTTGAGACAGAGTCTCACACTGTCACCAGGCTGGAATGCAGTGGCACGATCTCAGCTCACTGCAACCTCCATCTCCCGGGTTCAAGCAATTCTCCTGCCTCAGCCTCCCGAGTAACTGGGATTACAGGCACCCACCAGCACGCCCAGCTAATTTTTGTATTTTTAGTAGATATGAGATTTTACCATATTGGCCAGGCTGGTCTTGAACTCCTGACCTCAGGTGATCCACCCATCTCAGCCTCCCAAAGCGCTGGTATTACACAGGTGAGCCACCGCTGTCTGGCCTACATCATCATTTTAATGGCTACATAGTATGTACAATGCATGAACACATCATCATCTAATAAATCGCTTTCTGAGAGTCATTTAGCCTCCTCCTTTTGTGGCCGTGATGCCTCATGTTATAATAAACACTTTTTTACAACATCATTGTAACTCTGCACAGTTATCTGTGCAGAAATTATCTTGAGATAAATTTCTAGACTTGGAATTGATTTTTTTTTTTTTTTTT
>CAUYQU010018890.1:0-39609 GCA_963574635.1 Cheracebus regulus
GGCGGAAGACTGAAGAAACCTAGGCAGCAGGTACAAGAGATATTAGCTTGGACACCCTGAGACAGCAGACCACGAAAAAATGAAGGTTGTGCCGGGCGTGGTGGCTCACACCTGTAATCCCGGCACTTTGGGAGGCCGAGGAGGGCAGATCATGAGGTCAAGAGATCAAGACCATCCTGGCCGACATGGTGAGGAGGGGATGTGGGGGGACACATGCTATCCTCAGTCCCTGTGCTTTCTCTCCCGCCTCTGATGAGGGTTTGGAGCCAGGGCCCTGGGCTCTGGGAGTCTCGGGTGGAGGTGGCAGGATTCTACCGCTCCTTGGTGTGCCTCAGGCTCATCTCACACACAGGTCCCCTTGGGGAGGATCACGAGCTCTCAGGACCTCCTCAGCTTCCCTCCTTCCCACAGGCATATCTGCCAACCTTCTGGGCACCAACGACAATGAAGCAGGCAATAAGCTGATGTTGCTTGATGGCTCTGTGGCCCGCAGTCTGGAGGAGCTCAGCCTGGCCTGCCGACCCTTCAGCTGAGGCTCTTCAGGGCTGCTCACTGCAGAGTCCCCTGCAAAGCAGGTGGTCTGCTGGCTCTGCAGAGGACTTTGCAGGCCCAGAGTTTGGGGGAGTCTTCTACTGAGGCTGATATATGTGGGGGAGGCACATGGTCCAGTGGGAAGCCTGAGTCTTGTGTCTGTCCAGCCCTCGGTGACTACAGGGCCACCGAGAAGACTCAGCAGGCCTGCCCAGGACAGAGCCCTGCCTGCCAGGCCTTCTTCCAGGACCGCCACTCCAGCTTAGGGAACTGCTTCCAGGTGGTGAGTGTGAGCCTGGCACGTGGGGCACAGAGAGCCCTTTCCCCGATCTAGCCTAGGCCCCTCCAGTGACTGGGTGGCTGTGATTTCAGGTGGACCCTGCACCATTCCTCAGCCTGTGTGTGCAGGACCCCTGTGGCACCCAGGATCTCCAGCCTGCCTGCACCCTGGTGACTGCCTACATCCACCTATGTGCCCACAGCTTCGTGCCCCTGGCCCTTCCTCCACAGTGCGGTAAGCTGCCGCAGCCGGCTGGCACTCTGACCCCTGTCTGGCATCTGCCTTCCAGCCTGGAGGGAACACCCATCTCTCTCTCTTGCCAGGGAGGACAAATAATTGTCATTCAAGGAGCTAAGAGTCAAAATACAACATTTATGGCCTGACACAGCTTGGAGATTTCACATTTGTTAGAGGGGGTGCATCCCTCATGGATGGCTTAGCACCCTCCATTTGGTGAAGCGTGAGTTCTTGCTCTATTAGTTTACATGAGAACAGTTTGTTTATAAAGAACCTGGCACCTCCTCTCTCTCTTTGCACCCACTCTCGTTTCTGCCATGATTGTAAGCTTCCTGAGGCCTTGCCAAAAGCCAAGCAGATGCTGGAGCTGTGCTTGTACAGCCTGTAGAACTCTGAGTCAATTATATCTCTTATTTATGAACTGCTCAGGCTGGAGTGTAGTGGCGCAATCTCGGCTTACTGCAACTTCCACCTCCTAGGTTCCAGCAATACTCCTGCCTCAGCCTCCCAAAAATACAGTCACATATTTTTGTAGAGATGGGGTTTGGCTGGGTTGGCCAGGCTGGTCATGACTTCCTGACTTCGGGTGATTCACCTGCCTCAGCCTCCCAAGTGCTGGGATGACAGGCGTGAGCCACCGTGCCCAGCCTCATTAGGGATTTGAATGTACACCACTGTTTAGGGAAAATGCTTAGCCCCCATTTTCCCTCTGCTCTCATACCACAACAATCGTCATCAACACAGAAGATGAC
Organism: Cheracebus regulus; assembly: GCA_963574635.1. Taxonomy (NCBI): domain Eukaryota; kingdom Metazoa; phylum Chordata; class Mammalia; order Primates; family Pitheciidae; genus Cheracebus; species Cheracebus regulus. The sequence goes on from CAUYQU010018890.1 coordinate 1,801, forward strand.
TTCTGTGAGCAAATATGTGGGGATTTGTCCCCACTACCAGGGCGTCCCTCTAATTCAGTTCTAACACTAGCTACCTTGAGATAGCATCAGAGCCCGCGTGGTGAGAGATTCTTCAGCCAGTGCTGCATATGATTGCCATAGCCAAAGCTCCACCTAAGGGCATGTAGGTCAGTGGCAATAAGAGGAGTGGACTTCCAAGAGCTTCAGTTGCCAGAATTAGTGGCTGCCATTCACAGACATTTAAAATGTAATGAATTCAACAGCAGAAGAGACAATCAATTGGAAAATATGACAAAGGGAGGATGAAATGAGAGGATCCAACATGTCTCAAAGAAATTCCAGGCTGGGTGTGGAGGCTCATCCCTGTAATCCCAGCACTTTGGGAGGCCAAATGAGTAGATCATATAAGGTCAGGAGTTCGAGACCAGTCTGGCCTACATAGTGAAAGTCTGTCTCTACTAAAAATACAGAAATTAGCAAGGCATGGTGATGTGCGCCTATAATCCTAGCTACTCGGGAGGCTGAGGCAGGAGAAACGCTTGAAACCAGGAGGTGGAGGTTGTAGTGAGCTGAGATCTTGCCACTATACTCCAGCCTGGCGACAGAGTGAGAGTCTGTCTCAAAAAAAAATTCCAGAATGAAAACAGAGACAGGACCCAGGATGCACAATCCCCAATATAATAACTTCATCCATACCTAGACCCATCAAAACAAAATTGCAGAAAAGACAAAGAAAAGGTCCTAAAAGCAACTAAGGAGGGTGGAAAGAAGGAAGAACATGCTCACAATTGCTGTACCACCAGCAGCAACAGAAGACAATAGAATAAGAGAAAATAAGCATGAGGTTAGAATTTATATCCAGCTCAACTATTACTTAATGAAATAACCTCTCGGTACTGATCTGTCTAAAGAGAGCTTTACCACAAATGGACACTTACTCAAGGGATACATCCACATGTTCATTTACGTACTGTCTGTGTCTGCTTTCCTGCTACAGCGGCAGAGTATTTGCAAGAGGCCATATTTTTGCTTTTTGAAAGAGTCTATTAAGAAGGTGGAAAGAAAAGCTAGAGATTGGGAAAAATGTTTACAAACCACCTATCAGACCAAGGACCCATCTCCAGAGACTCATCTCTAGAATGCATAAAGAACTCAAAGCTCAGAAGTAGGCCAGGTGCAGTGGCTCACACTTGTATTCCTAGCACTTAGGGAGGCTGAGGCGAGCTGGCTTGAACCTAGGAGATCAAGGCTGCAGTGAGCCATGATCACACTCCTGGCTGCGTGACAGAGTGAGACCTTGTCTCACAAAACAAAACCTCCAAAGTAAAAAATGGGAAATAAAACATGTTTACAGTCCCAGCCATAGATAAACAAGGTAGCGCTACACACCTGAGCTCCAGCGAGTTCCGGCAGGGGTTGGTGAGTTCCAGGGACTCCGCAGCATAAAGCATTAGGTGAACATCCAAATGGCCAGGTTGTGATTTCAGCGTCCACTTATGAGTGTGCTATAAAAAGCACCATTCTAGTACCAAAAAGGTGGTGGCTGCCGATAATAAAGCTAGGCTTAGAGGCAGGAATCCATGTTATGGTCTACCAACCAGATCCTCTCGGGAAGCAGCCTTGGACTCATGAAGTGCCAAGACAGGAGGTGATGTGGCTCCATGGGAAGCTTGGAGAATCTGTCAATCAAGCAGAAGCACTCATTGTTTTGAACATGTAAATACAAAACTGTCAGCTACTACAGCCATCAACAGAACATCTGGTAGGACAAGAAACTCAGATGTATAGCCAAAGGGTAACAATGGACTATTATCTGCGGTTAAGGTCCTCTCCCTTCCTCTGAGGGTTTATTTATTTTTTTGAGACAGTCTCACTCTGTTGCCCAGGCTGGAGTGCAGTGGCACAATCTCAGCTCACTGCAACCTTCGCCTCCCAGGCTCCAGCAACTCTCCTGCCTCAACCTCCTGAGGAGCTGGGATTACAGGCACCTGCCACCATGCCCAGCTAATTGTTGTGTGTTTTTAGTGGAGATGGGGTTTCACCATGTTGGCCAGGATGGTCTCGAACATCAGACTTCGTGATCCGCCTGCCTCAGCCTCCCAAAGTGCTGGGAGTACAGGTGTGAGCCACAGTGTCCGTCCAGATTTATTTATTTATTTATTTAAAATCAAGGGCTAAATTCTTCCCTTCTCTTGGACACAAGTGAAGTACTTAAGAAACGCAGTCACCAATTACAGTTAACTTTTGAAGGACAAATTAAAAAGTGGTTATAAGTTACAAAATAGAGGCATCTTATGAACTCTAGTAAGAAAAAGAGGAGGAAATTAACACACTTTTTATTAGCTTTTTGAGATAGGGTCTTGCTCTGTCCTCCAGGCTGGAGTACAGTGGTGCAGCCTCTCAAGTAGCTGCACTTACAGGTGTCCGCCACCATGTTTTTGTATTTTTAGGAGAGACAGGGTTTCACCATGTTGGCCAGGCTGGTCTCGAACTCTTGACCTCATGTGATCCTCCCACCTCGCACCTGACCAGAGAAATTAAGACATTCTCAGATAAACAAAAGTTGAGAGATTTCATTACATTTGGACCTTCCCTGCAAGAAATGCTAAAGGGAGTCCTTCAAGTCAAAACAAAAGGATACTAGGTGGAAATTTGAAGCCATGTATAAAGACTGTATTACTGTGAGTTTGATTCATATCTCTGATTTTAATTATTTTATTCTATTTAAAAGAGGTGTGTAACCATAAGCCTATGTTAAAAATATAATTTGTAAAAAAAAAAAAAAAAATTAGGCATGGTGGCGTGCACTTGTAGTCTCAGCTATGGAGGATCACTTGAGTCCAGGAGCTTGAGGTTACAATGAGCTATGACAGTGCCACTGAACTCCAGCCTGAGTGACAGAGTGAGACCCTGTCTCTAAAAAATAGATATATACTTTGTGACATCAACAACATAGGAGGGGGCAGAGCTGTCAAGGAATAGAGTATTTGTATGTGATTGAACTTACTAGTTTAAAATCGATTGCTATACCTTCATGGTAATTACAAAGAAAATATCTATAGAATGCACACAAAAGGAAATGAGAAGGGATTCTAAGTGTGTCACGCAAAAAAATCAATTAAACACAAAGGAAGGCAGAAGGAAGGAAATGAGAGAGACAACACATCATAAGCCACGCAGAAAACAATCCACAGAGTGGCACAGGGAAGTTGCTGGAGTCCTCCTAAAGCAACTGCTCACTTAGTCCCTGGGTGTGGGCCTCATGGCACAGTCACCCACCACGCTAGTGAGTTTTGTCCGATGATAATCTTTAAAAATGCAAATGAGCTCCACAATCAAAAGACTGGAAGAGACTTACACATAAGTTGAAAGTAAAAGGATGAAAAAAAGATACTCCATCAAATGGTAACCAAAAAAAAAGGAGGAGGAGCTAGACTAATATCAGACTAAATAGATTTAAGGTCAAAAGCTGTTATAAGAGAAAATAACAGTCAATTTACCAAAAAGATGTAACAGTTATAAATGTGCATGCAACGTACCTCAGAGCTCCTAAATATATGAAGCAAACACAGACAGAATGAAAGGAGAAACAGACAGTTCTACGATAATTGAAGGAGATTTCAACACCTCACTTTGTTGTTTTGTTTTTTGTTTTTGAGACAGAATCACTCTCTGTTGTCCAGGTTGGAGTGCAGTGCTGTGATACGGGTCACTGCAACCCCCTGGATTCAAGTGATTCCTGTGCCTCGGCATCAGAGTAGCTGGGATTACAGGTGTACACCACCACGCCCGGCTATTTTTAGTAGAGACAGGGTTTCACCACGTTGGCCAGGCTAGTCTCGAACTCCTGACCTCAAGTGATCTGCCCACCTTGGCCTCCCAGAGTGCTGGGATTACAGGCATAAGCCACCGCACCCAGCCCAATAACTCACTTTCAATAATGGATACAATAGCCAGACAGAAGATCAAGGAGGAAATGGGGCTTGAACAATACTATAGATGAATTAGACCTACCATACATACACAGATGACTTCACCCAACAGCAGAATACACATTCTTCAAAGTAAATATGGAATGTTCTCTGGGAAAGATCATATGTTAGGCCTCAAATCAAGATTTAATACATTTTAAATGACTGAAATCATAATAGCAGAAGGAAAACCAGAATATCCACAAATCTATGGGAACTAAACAACATACTACAAAACTAATGGATCAAAGAAAAATAGTAAGGAAAATTAGAAAGTATTTTGAGACAAAACAATGTATCAAATCTTATGAGATGCAGCAAAAGCAGTGCTATGAGGGAAGTTTATAGCTGTACATGCTTACATTAAAGAAAGCTGGCCGGGGATGATGGCTCACACCTGTAATCCCAGCACTTTGGGAAGCTGAGGCAGACAGATAACCTGATGTCAGGAGTTCAATACCAGCCCAGCTAACATGGCAAAACCCCGTCTCTACTAAAAACATAAAAATTAGCCAGGCATGATGGCAAGCACCTGTAATCCCAGCTACTTGGGAGGCTGAGGCAGGAGAATCACTTGAACCCATGAGGAGGAGATTGCACCACTGCACTCCAGCCAGGGTGACACAGCTAGACTCCATTTCCCCCAACCCCCACCCCCACCCGCCGCCACAAAAAAAGAAAAGAAGCAGCAGCAGCCAGGCATAGTGACACTGTTCTATAATCCCAGCTACTTGGAAGGCTAAGGCCAGGAGATTGCTTGAGCCCAGGAGTTTGAGACTAGCTCATGCAACGTAGCAAGACCCTCTGTCAAACAAAAGAAAAAGGAAAAGCTCTCAAACCAAAATCCTAACTTTGTACCTTAAATTATTAGAAAAAGAAGAACAGCCTAAACCCAAAGCTAGGAGAAGGAAATAAATAATGAAGGTTAGAACAGAAATAAATGAAAAAGAAGATGGAAAAGCAGACCTGTAACTACCAAGGAGATTGAATCAGTGACCAAAAACTTGGCAAGAAAGAAAAGTAAAAGAACGGATGGCTTCACTGGTGACTTGTACCAAACATTTAAAGAATCAATACCAATCCTGCTCATCTTCTTCCAAAATACTGAGGAAAGAATACCTATACCTCCAAACTCATTCTGTGAGGCCAGCATTACTGATACCAAAGGCAGACAAAACAAGAAAACAACAGGCCACTATCCCTGATCAATATAGATGCAAAAGTTCTCAAGAAAATACTAATAAGGAGAATTTAGCATCATAGATCAAGTGAGATTTATTCCTGGAATGCAAAGGTGGTTACCATGTAAACATCAATGTAAGATATCACATTAACAGAATGAAGGAAACAAAACACATGACTATTTGTTTCAATTAGTACAAAAAAGCATTTAACAAAGTTTAATATCCTTTCATGATTAAAAACATATTGACTAGAAATAGAAACAACCTCATTGTAATAAAGGTCACATGAACAACCCCCAGCTAACATCATTCTCAATGATGAAAGACAATGCTTTCCAAGCTGAGGAATAAAACAGTGATGCCTGCTTTCATAATACTGCAGATCCTAGCCAGAGCTCTTAAGAAAGAAAGGAAAAAGAAAAGGCATCCAAATTGGAAGGGAAGAAGTAACATTTTCTCTGTTAACAAATGACATGATCATCTTTGTAGAAAATCCTGAAGACTGCATGAAAAAAACTGTTAGAACTAATATTTGTCCAAATTTCAGGATTACGAAATCAAAATACAAAAGTCAGTTGCATTTCTACACACTAACAGTCAACAATCCAAGAAGGAAATTAAGAAAATAGTTCCTGCTGGGCTTGGTTGTGGAAGCCTATAGTCTCAGCTACTTGAGAGGCTGAGGCAGAAGGAGCGCTTGAGCCTGGGAGGTCAGTGCTTTCAGTTTTTATAATGATTATGCCTGTGAATAGCCACTGTACTCCAGGCTGGGCAACATAGTGAGACATCATCTTAAAAAGAAAGAAAAAAGTCACTTTACAATAGCATCAAAAAGAGTAAAATAGAAATAAACTTAACCAGGAGGCAAAGACTTTGGCAGGATTTAGAGTTCCAGAGACCAGTTGTGTAACAAATGTAAAGGCATCTCATATTTATAGATTATAAGGCTTAGTTTTGTTAAGATGTCAGTACAACTCAAAGTGATCTACAAGTTTAGTGTAATTGCTCTCAAAATCTCAGTGACATTTTTTCTTCAATTATAGAAAAATCCATCATTATAAATTGCATAAAGTTTTTACACAATTTCAAGGGATCCCAAATGGCCAAAGCAATCTTGAAAAGGAATAGCAAAGTTGGAAGCCTTTTACTTCCCAATTTCAAAATGTACGATTAAAACCTACAGCGGTCAAAAGTGTGGTACAGTAGTAAAGTGGAACACAGAGTGCAGAAGGAAACCCTTACACATACAGTCAAATAAGTTCATAAGGATGCCAAGACTATTCAATCAGGGAAGGGACAGTCTCTCAACAAATGGTGTGGGAAAACTAGCTATCCACAGGCAAAAGAATGAAGTGAAAATCTTATCTTACATCATGTTAAAAAAAAAAAAAGCAAAAATCTCAATAATTAATCAAAGACCTAACCGTAAGATCTAAAACTATACAACTCTTGTTTTTTTGAGACAGAGTCTGACTCTGTCAACCAGGCTGGAGTGCAGTGATGTGATCTTGGCTCACTGCAACCTCCAGCTCCCAGGTTCAAGCAATTCTCTGCCTCAGCCTGCCAAGTAGCTGGGATTACAGGTGCCCACCACCAGGCCCAGCTAATTTTTGTATTTTTCATAAAGATGGGGTTTTACCATCTTGGTCAGGCTGGTCTTGAACTCCTGACCTCCTGATTCACCTGCTTCAGCCTCCCAAAGTGCTGAGATTACAGGCATGAGCCATCATGCCCAGCTGACAACTCTTAAAACACAGAAGGAGAGCTTTCTTTGGCAATGATTTCTTTGCTATGATACTAAAGGCACAAACAACAAAAGGAAAAGTAGACAAATTGGATTGCATCGAAGGATACTATTAACAGAGTGAAAAGGCAACCTACAGAATGACAGTACAGATGTGCAAATTATATGTGAAAGATTTCTCATCTAGAATATATAAAACACTATCACAATGCAACAACAAAAACCCAACTAACACAGTTCAGAAATGTGCAAAGGACTTGAATAGACAGTCCCCCAAATAAGAGATGCAAATGGCCAATCAGCACATAAAAAGATGCTCACCATCACTAATTATTAGAGAAACTTAAACCAAAACCACGTGAAGAGGCTGGGTATGGTGGCTCATGCCTATAATCCCAGCACTCTGAAAGTCTGAGGTGCATGGATCAGTTAAGGCCAGGAGTTCGAGACCAGCCTGGCCAACATGGTGACACGACATCTCTACTAAAAATAGAAAAATAAGCCGGGTATGGTGTCGCATGCCTGTAGTCCAAGAGGCTGAGACAGGAGAATCGCTTGAACCCAGGAGGCAGAGGTTGCAGTGAGCCACGACTGCACCACTGCACTCTAGCCTGGGTGACAGAGCGGGACTCCATCTCAAACAAAGAAAAAGAAAAAGAAAATCTACATGGAGAGGCCACCTCAGACTCATTAGGATGGCTGTAAACAATACAGAAAATAACAAGTGTTAGCAAGGATGCTGAGTGGTTGGAACCCTTGTGTACTCTTACTGGGAGTTTAAAATGGAGCTGCAGCTATGGAAAACAGTATGGCAATTCATCAAAAATTTAAAAATAGACCAGGCATGGTGGCTAACACTTGTAATCCCAGCATTTTGCAAGACCAGGGAAGGCCAATCACTTGAGGCCAGGAGTTTGAGACCAGCCTGGCCAGCATGGTGAAACCCCATCTTTACTAAAAATACAAAAATTAGCCAGGCGTGATGGTGCAAGTCTGTACTCCCAGCTACTCGGGAGGCTGAGAGATAAGAATCACTTGAACCCCGTGGGCAGATGTTGCAGTGAGCCAAGATTGCACCACTGCATTCCAGCCTGGGTGACAGAGCGAGACTCTGTCTCAAAACAAAGAATTATCATATAATCCAGTATTTCCACTTCTGGATATGTACCCCCTAAAATTGAAAGGGTCTCACACATTTATACACTGATGTTCAAAGCAGCATTGTTGAGAACAAATTCTGATGTGTGTGAGAAATCCTATTGTTTGCTGAGAAATCCTATTGAGAGCAGTGGCAAGGAAAACCTAGTTGGCCCCCCACAGCAGAAAACTGCTCAAAGCATTATAAAACAGTAACCAATATAAATATGTCTCACACCAGATGAATTAGTTCTTTGAACACAGGATATGTGACCCTTTCCTTTGTTCCCTCATAAAGAGCATGTTTACTATAGGTTAAAGACAAACTTTCTGGTTTGTCTTTAACCTATAGTAAACATACATTTACTGCATGGTTAGTTTGCCTTTAACCAGTGAAAGAACACAGAGCATCTGCTTGTAAAACTTGTCACTGAAAAGTCAAGAATAAATACGTAGGTCAGAGTCTGCTCTAGACTCTAAGCTGGAAATGCTATGAGAGCCTGCTGCTCCACTCTGAACCCACCTTTTACCTTTTACTTTCTATTTCTGTGTCTGTTTCTTTTTTTTTTTTTTTTTTTTGTAGACAGAGTCTTGCCCTGTCACCAGGCTGCAGTGCAGTGGCGCAATCCCAGCTCACTGCAACCTCCAACTCCCTGGTTCAAGCGATTCTCCTGCCTCAGCCTCCTGAGTAGCTGGGCTTACAGGCGTGCACCACCACACCCAGCTAATTTTTGTATTTTTAGTAGAGACAGGGTCTCACCACATTGGCCAGGATGGTCTCGATCTCCTGACCTCATGATCCTCCTTCACCTTGGCCTCCCAAAGTGCTGGCATGAGCCACCACGCCTGGCCTATGTGTCTGTTTCTTAATTCCTTCAGCACCGCCTGGGTTGGGGTCTCCACGGCTGAGCTGGTCTCAGCAGTGTTATTCACAGCAGCCGAAAGATAGCAGCAACCCGAGTGTCCACCAACAGATAAACAAATGTGGTCTCTCCATACAGTCAAACATTATTCAGCCTTAAAAAGGAAGGAAATTCAACACATACTAACACATAGATGAAACTTGAGGATGTTATGCAAAGTGAAATAAGCCAGTCACAAAAAGAGAAATACTGTATGATTCCACTTACGTGTAGGACCTAGAGTAATCAGATTCATAGAGACAGAAAGTAGAGTGGTGGCTGCCAGAAGCTGGGAGACTGCAGTAATGGCTTATTTAATGGGGAGAGAGTTTCAGTTTGGCAGGATTTAGTGAGTTTCAGAGTTTGGCTGCACAAAAATATGAATGTACTTCCACTGAATTGTGTACTTTAAAATGGTTACGGTAAATTTTATATATGTTTTACCACATTAAAAATTTTTTACATTGGAAATGTGTATTTGCTGAGCACCTCCGTGCTAGGCATGATGATACAATTATGAACACTGTAGTTATAAAAAAACACTCTTAGGGAGATAAAATTCTAAGTGTGAAAACTAGCATAGACAGACAATAGTAGACACAGACCCACAGAACACAGATAGTAGGCTTATCAGACACAGATTATTAGATTTCAGCAGGGAACTAGAAATTACTAAAATTACTAATCACTAAATTTGTAGTTTAGTAATTAATTTAGCCAATCAGCTAATTTACTAATTATTGGAAATTACATACTGAAAAAGAACCAGAATGTAGTAGAAAGAGATGGCAGAAAAGGCCACCTAAGCCCATCTTTTAGACAGTTCTCGTAGCAGATGAGGGATAGAGGGGTACTTCCTGGCCAGGCATGGTGGCTCATGCCTGTAATCCCAGCTACTCAGAAGGCTGAGGCAGGGGAATCACTTGAACCCAGGAGGCAGAGGTTACAGTTAGCCAATATCGTGTCACTGCACTCCAGCCTGGGCGACAGAGCCAGACTCCATATCAAAAAAATAAACAGCAGTGTGCGGAGGCTCGTGCCTGTAATCCCAGCACTTTGGGAGGCCAAGGCTGGCAGATCACTTGAGGTCAAAAGTTGAAGACCAGCCTGGCCATACTTCGTCTCTACTAAAAATACAAAAATTAGCTGGGCATGGTGGCAGGCATCTGTAATCTCAGCTACTCAGGAGGCTGAGGCAGGAAAATTGCTTGATCCTGGGAGGCAGAGGTTGCAGTGAGCCACTGCACTCCAGCTTGGGTGGGAGAGCAAGACTATCTCAAAAAAATAAAGCCCATCTTTTAAACAGTTCCCTTAGCAGATGAGGGATAGAAGAGCGCTTCCTTACTCTGGTAGCTCGGAGTGTCCAGTCTGTGCCCTTGACCACCTCACTTGATGGGGAAACAGCAGAGCAGCCTGCACTGCATGCCGTACTGAAGATCCCACCCACACAGTGAGAGTTCCCTTTAGCCTGCACTTTGGGTTGGATGAATCCTAAGCTCTCAAAGCATCGTATGCTAAGGTTCCACCCTCTCCTTGGCTGGGAACTGTGTCTTGGTTTTCTCTGTCTCGAGGGTGCTGGCAGCAAAGCCTGACACAGAGTGAGCACTCCATAGACGCTTGTTCAATTTCCAAGGAACTCAGCAGGCTGGGCCTAACACCACTGCCTGCAAAGGCCTGGCAGGTGTAGGGACTCAAGGACTCTGTGCCTGCCGCTCTTATAGAAAGGGGAGGGGGAGATGGGTGGGAGTGGATGGAGAGTTGTCCTTTTAACAATGAGGGCCAGGTGCTGTAATAGGGGTCCCAGCATAATCTATTTCAGCAAACAGCAGGGGCCCCTCTCCTCTGGGGCCCATAGCCTAGCCTTACTTCTCTTCTCTTGTCTTTACAGTTTGAGATTTCATCTAAGCCAGCACTAGGCTGCCAAAAGACTTCAAACTCCTTCACCTTCTACTCTAATTCCAGCTCCTTGACAAGGGCAAGATTCTTGGCTGGGACAGAATAACCAGCATGGAATGCCAGGAAACTTAGAACCACACGTGCTGCAAATGCAGGGAAGAAGGGCTGCTTGCTGTTGTGCTCAAAATACTTCTGTCTGGGTAATTCTCCCCCTTCCTCCACACCTCCACTGTAAACCAGGAGACAGCGCGGCCAGTGAGTCCCAGCCCTGCAGAGAGAGCTGTGCCTGGCTCCTGATCATGCCCAAGATATTTATTCACTTATTCAACAGCCATGTTGAATAAGCAGCCACCGCTTCAGAACTCTGACTGCGCAGAGGGTGACATGAAGCCGGATTCTCAGCTGCCTGGTCCTGGCTTTCCCTGCCTGATCCAGGGGTCTCCTGAGGCAGGAGGTTCTTTGAGGGGAACCAATAGCCCTTTAGAAGCCCAGGTAGAGAGCTGCTCTCTTTGGGGTAGACACACTGGAGGGCCTCTGTTTTGGTGGGGGCACCTGTGAACACAAGCCCCCAGGCTACAGCATTTAGTTTTTTACTTTCTTTTGGAACATAACCTTCTCCTTTGAGTTTTCAACTGAAAAATAAAGCTGGCAGAATCCAAGAATGTGTCTCTGGATTGCTGGGGCTGATCATCCACTCAAAAGATGGGGAGACCTGGGCAGCTACGGAATCTTCTCACAGATAGGGGGTGCCCTAGAGCCCTCTTTGGGCTGAGCCTTTGGTAGGAGATTGTAGGGTCCAGATTCCAGAGCAAAGGACCAGGTGTCGGCCATGGGGACTGAGGCAAGCTGAAGACCAGATGTCACACTCAGCCATCCCTGGCCTCCCCACCCATGAATCCCTGGTGCACAGCAGATGCTAGATGAAGTTTAGAAGAAAGAACTCCAGGGTAAATGGGAATGAGAAGGTTGGTCCTCCACATTCCCACACTGGAGGGAAGAGAAGGGAGAGCCACTGGGATTTGAGTGTTTGCAATGGTTACAGCCTAAAGACCCTGGAGCCCAGGCACTGCTCCAAGTGCCTTGAAAGATGTTTGATCTTAAGCCTTATAATAGTCCAATGAGGAATGGATGATCTCCTTAATGAGAGAAGTAACAAAGGCTCAGAGAGCTGAAGGGATTCCCCCAAGGTCATATAACCTACAAATGGCCAGGACAGTGTTGATGCGGCCTGTCTGCCTCCCAAGGCTGCCCAAGCTCAATCAGCCCCCACCACTTCTGCTTTTGCAATCATAGCCTTATGCCACATATTCTACCAGTTACTTTATGAAAGAAAGTCAAGTAAACTTTAGCCATATCCCAAGCCATAATAGGTAGCTCTTGTTCAAAATACCCTGTAAATCGGGTCATGCAAGATCAGAAATGCACCCACAACTGTACAGGTGCTGTGCTAGGCTTGTTTTGGGGAACTCAGCCTAGGAATATGAGTGAAGAGACAACTCACAAAGAAAAGCAAATCACCAGCATACAGGGGGCCCTGAGCAATTCAGAGTCAGATGCAACTAGAGTGTGCAGCCACCTGACCTGCTGGTTTCCCAATATGCTTAATGGATCCATGATTTCGGGTCCAGAAAGGAAATGCAGAAGACTTCCCTTCCTGCCTCCCACACTCTGTGGGTCAAATATTTACCAAAAACACAGCAGTGGACTGGACACCAGCAGAGACACAAAGAGGGAAAAACAGTTCTCCCTTCTCAAGGCAGGTTGGCCAACATCAATATTTTGCAGCTGGAGGGTGCAGGTGGAGTGTGTGTGCATGCCCAGAATTTAAAGACAAACAGATGAGAGAGAGAATGATTCCAGCAGAAAGACCAATAAATATTCACATCGACAATGTACACTGAACTACAGCCTAGACAACATAGCAAGGCTCTGTCTCTACAAAAAATTTAAAAATTAGCCGGGTATGGTGGCATGTGTCTATAGTGTCAGCTACCCAGGAGGCTGAGGTGGGAGGATCACTTGAGCCCAGGAGTTTAAAATTACAATATACTGTGATCACATCACTGCACTCCAGCCTGGGCATCAGAGCAAGGCCCTATCTCTAAAACAAAATAAGTTAAGATATTTACATAAAAATCAATATATCAAAATCCAAAATAAAATATTAGCAAATAAACCCCACTGAGGCTTAAAAAAAGTTACCTAGGTCATCGATTACATAAAGTTGCGGGGCCAAAGCAGTTCCACTGGGGAGTGTGTACACGGCGAACCAGTCCCAACGCCGCCCACTCAGCTTCCTTAGTGCCCATGACAGTGGCCCAGATGCCACCTGAACATGGACTCCACCAGCCAAGATATCAACTTGAATTCTCCTAACAAAGGTCTGCTGTCTGACTCCATGACCGATGTCCCTATTGACACAGGTGTGGCTGCCCGGACTCTTGCTGTTGAGGGTCTGACAGAGGCTGAGAAGGAGCTCAGGGCTGAGCTGATCAAGGTGAAAGAGGAAATTGTCACTCTACCCCAGGTCCTGGCAGCCAAGGAGAGGCACTGCAGAGAGCTCAGGAGGAGGTTGGGCCTCTCCAGCCTGGGGGTTTGAAACAGAACCTGTCCAGGAGCTGCCATGATGTGCAGGTCTCTAATGCCTACAAGAAGACTCAGGAAACTCTTCCACAGGCAGGACAGAAGACTTCAGCTGCCCTGTCCACAGTGGGCTCTGCCATCAGCAGGAAGCTTGGAGACAATGAGGAACTCTGCAACCTTCAAGTCATTTGAGGACCAAGTTGGGACCATAAAGTCTAAGGTTATGGGCCAGGCGCGGTGGCTCATGCCTGTAATCCCAGCACTTTGGGAGGCCGAGGTGTGTCGATCACCTGAGGTCAGGAGCTGAGACCAGCCTGACCAATATGGTGAAACCCAGGCTCTAAAAAAAAGTCTAAGGTTGTGGGTGACAGAACGGCAGTGACAACCTCCCTTCCTCAATGGGGAATGGTGACAAGCCCCTGTCGGATCCTGTACCTTTTTAAGCCTGAGGTTGCTTTGCCCACCATAGAGCACACGCAACACACCCTCAGCATCCCAGCCGCAGCTCTGCGCAGCGGAGCAGCCAGCCAGGCAGATGAGCAGAACCGGCTTGGAGGACAGTCATGCCCATTCACACGGAGATGCGGCTGCTGCGTTCGCATGAATTAGAGAACACAGTCTTGTACACAGATGTTTCACACTAAAGTTTGTACATGAAGCAGATCACTGTGCTGTCTTTCCTAGGGGTGCAGGAAGTGGACAGCACAGAGGATTTAAGACTATTGCGCCAAAGCCCAGGCTCCGTTTGGGAATCTTGTTAGCTCATTCAGAATGTTGAAGGATTAAAGAGTCCTAAGCATAAAATAAGTGGCATTTTCTGACCTCTTCCTCCTCCTCCTTTCCTGACTCACAGAAGGAATGCAATCACCCAGCAAGTCCTACCTGTTTCACAATTTTTTAACTTCAAAATACTGAACAAGAAAACTGTCCATTTTCTGAGACCCACCAGAAAGGAAACTGATCATCAGCAGCTGCCTAATTGTTCCATTAATCTAGCTTTAATGGAAGCAAATTCATTATTTTTTAAATGCAGTGGACTTTCCAAAATTTAAAATTAAGCAAAGCAGAAAAAAATAAAAGTTAACTAAACAAAGTGAGACTTATACAATGTGAAAAGGATGGCTCAAAATTGGAACATCTTTTCATTTCATTTATATTAATATGTTAAAAATCATAATCATCACAGATGTTGCAAAGGCATTTGACCAATTTACTACAAAATTTATAAAAGAACCACATCAAATTATAAAGAGGGATGCCTCCTTAAGTCACACACAGTGAAGGAAATTACACCCAGACACACACCCATCAAGCCAAAGCTCAGAATCATTTGTAAGGGATGGAAGCAACAGAAGCTTCCATCAACCTTCCAAACCAAAGAATGCCCTCTGTTACCACTATGATTTTGGAGGCCCTAGCTGATGAAACTAGGTAAGGAGGAAAGTAAGACATTAAAGGAAAAGGCAGGAGGCGAAATAATTATATTTACTCTGAAAAATGAGGCAGACAGATTTTGCTAAGAAGTTAGATACAAAAGTAACATACTAAACAGCCTTCCTTTTCTTAATTTTTAAACTATAGAGTTGGGGCTGGGCACAGCTCATGCCTGTAACTGAAGCACTTTGGGAGACCAAGGCAGGCAGATTGCTTGAGGCCACAAGTTCGATACCAGCCTGGCCAACATGGCAAAACCCTGACACTACTGATAATACAAAAAGTAGCCAGGTGTGGTGACACACACCTGTCATACCAGGTACTCGGGAGGCTGAGGCATGAGAATTGCTTGAACCTAGGAGGTGGAGGCTGCAGTGAGCTGGGACTGCACTACTGCACTCCAGCCTGGGTAACAGAGCAAGACCCTGTCCCCCCCCACCCAAAAAAAAAGAGACGGGGTCTTACTTTGCTGCTCAGGCTGGTCTCAAACTCCTGCGCTCAAGCAATCCTTCTACCTCAGTCTCCCAAAGTGCTAGGATTACAGGCCTGAGCCACCAAGCCTGGCCTCAGACAGTCTTCCTATGTACAAACAAGCAGTTAGAAAAGAGAAGAAAACATCTCATTTGCAACAGCACACCCCCAGAAAACAAAACCCTCAGAAATAAATGTGCTAAAATATGCACACACAATCCATATAAAGAAATCTTTCAACGAAACCGTTTGAATGCAAAGAAAGCCACGCTGTACATGTTATCGAGAAATGTTCAACATTAAAAAGATGTCACAGCCCAGATGTGGTGGCTCACACCTGTAATCCCAGCACTTTGGAAGGCCGAGGTGGGTGGATCATGAGGTCAGGAGTTTGAAACCAGCCTGAGCAGCATGGAAAAACCCTGTGTCTATTAAAAATACAAAAACATTAGCCAGGCATGGTGGCACACATCTGTAGTCCCAGCTACTCAAGAGGCTGAGGCAAGAGAATTGCTTGAACCTGGCAGGCAGAGGTTGCAGTGAGCTGAGATTGCACTACTCCACTCCAGCCTAGGTAACAGAGCAAGACTCCATCTCAAAAAACAAACAAAAAATGATGTCACTATCAATATCAAGTGGGGGTGTGTGGAAGTGGAGCCTTCGCACATGCTGGGGGAACATAAGACGGCATGGCCACTCCAAAAGACAGTTTGGCAGTTTCTTAAAAAGTAAATATAAATTTACCTTATGGAGCTGGATGCAGTGGCTCAGGCCTGTAATCCCAGCATATTGGGAGGTCAAGGTGGGTAGATCACCTGAAGTCACAAGTTCGAGACCAAGCTTGGCCAACATGGTGAAACCCCGTCTCTACTAAAAATACAAAAAAAAATAGACCAATGTGGAGGTGGGCACCTGTAATCCCAGCTACATGGGAGTGTGAGGCAGGAGAATCGCTTGAAACTGGAAGGCAGAGGTTGCAGTGAGCTGAGATCACACCACTGCACTCCAGCCTGGGTGACAGAGTGAGACTCTGTCTCAAAAAACAAGAAAAAAAAAATTAGGTGTGGTGGTGCATGCCTGTAATCCCAGCTACTTGGGTGGTTGAGGCAGAAGAATCACTTGAACCTGGGAGGTGTAGGTTGCAGCGAGTCAAGATCATGCCACTGCACTCCAGCTTGGGCAACTAAGACTGTCTCCAAACAAATAAGTAAATAAAAATAAAGTGTCAACATCAGTGGCTTTTTGTATACTCACAGAATGGTGCAACCATCACCACACGATTTTAGAGCATTTTCATTTCCCCAACAAGGAACCTGGTTATCCTTAGTCATCGCCCCTCCCAATCCTTCCTTCTACCCCCAGCACTAGGTAGCCAGTAATCTGCTCCCTATCTCTCTGGATTTTCCCATTCTGGACATTTCATATAAATGGGATCATACAATATGTAGCCCTTGGTGACTAGCTACTTGGACTTGGCATAAAGTGTCAGGCTCACCCACATGTGGCCCCTGTCTGTGCTTCATTCCTTTTCACTGCCTTATTGCCCAAGTGGTGTCATAAGCTCTGCAGGTGAACTGTGAAAAGTTAGGGTGTGTGTTGTAATCCCTAGAACAATTGCTAAATAAAGCATATATAGCTAAAAGCATAGAGCCAAAAAGATACAGCCAAAAAGCCACTAGAGATGAAAGGATACGTGAAGCATCACTCCATTCATCCAAAAGAAGGCAGGAAAGGAAGAACAAAAAACAAAAGAGAAATCGGCCAGGTGCACTGGCTCACTAATAAAAATACAAAAAAAAAAAAAATCAGCCAGGCACGGTGGCGTACACCTGTAATCCCAGCTACTTGGGAGGCCCAGGCAGGAGAATCGCTTGAATCTGGGAGGTGGAGTTGGCAGTGAGCCAAGATCACGCCACTGCAGTCCAGCCTGGGCGACAGAGCAAGACTGTCTCAAAAAGAAAAAAAACACACAAAGGGCATACATAAGTGCTGGGATTACAGGCGTGAGCCACCTCTCCTGACCAGGTCAATTTTCTCTAATGGAAGTACAAAACAGGTATAATCCAAAATCACAGATACATCAAAAATTTTAAAACAGGGTTGGAGTCCAGGTGTAGTAGCTCATGAGTGTAATCCCAACAACTTGGCAGGCCGAGGCAGGACAATCACTTGAGATCAAGAGTTCGAGACCATCCTGGCCAACACAGCAAGACCTCGTATCTATAAAACATTTTTTAATGATACTGGAAAATGCTAACATGGGTAGTGACAGTTTCAATGTATCATTGCCTGGCCTTCTGGGTTTTACTCTGAACCTTGTGACAGGTGATTAAGTCATGTGCCAAGCTCAGGGACCTCTTGTTGTACAGAGATGATGCTCCCTTGAGCACCCTGCTCCAATCCCCCTCCCTTCAGCTTGTCCCAGTGTAACATATTCAGCCCAGACCAGGAAAAGCCCTGCTCATGTCACAGCCCTGCCCAGGCCAACAGCCTAGAAAAGATCCCCATCAACCCCCACAAAGGGCATGGTGACTCAGTTCACCCACATGGTGCAGGCCAGCTGCCTGCCTTGCACTCTCTCCAGACCTGGGCCAGTGTACAAACTACACAGCCAGGCCCCATGCTCAGCAGGGTCCCTAATGCTTGCTTGAATGCTCTGCTGCTTGAATCTTGTTTTTGTTTTGAGACATAGTCTCACACTGTCGCCCAGGCTGGAGTGCAATGGCGAGATCTCGGCTCACTGCAACCTCCACCTCCTGAGTTCAAGCGATTCTCCTGCCTTAGCCTCCTGAGTAGCTGGGATTACAGGCGCCCACCACCACGACCAGCTAATTTTTTAATTTTTAGTAGAGACAGGATTTTACCATGTTGGCCAGGCTGGTCTTGAGCTCCTGACCTCATGATCCACCTGCCTTGGCCTCCCAAAGTGCTGGGATTACAGGTGTGAGCCACTGTGCCCGGGCCACTTGAATCTTAATTTTTGAAAATTATTTTCATTTTATGCTGATCCTTGCAAGTTAAGTAGCTGTTCCTACTTCAGAGCCACTTAATGAAGGTTCTTGAGTGGCTGGAGTAGGCCAGAGTTTAAAGTAAGGGGCTGGCCAGGGCCCCTCCAACAGGGAGACCTTTCCCTTGCTCTAAAGTAACCTTCTCAGAGCCATTTCCTAATGGAGCCTGAAACAGTCTGGTGACCTGCTCTCAACTGTTTTAATCACTGGCTGTCCCCCTCTTCAAGAGCGGGTACATTTCACATAAGTGCGTAATACTAACAAGAGGGGCTGTGCCCATGGGCTGGGGTCCTGTCATGCGCATTCTGTGTTCGGGGTCCTGGGAGGCACAGGACCCAGATCTGTCCTTAGAGTATGACTATAGATCACTCTAGAGTGGCCTGTCCTGAGCAGGACAAGACCCAGCAACCTTTTTGGTCAATGCTGGAACGTCTCCCAGGCATAAGCAATGGTGGTATTTGCAGGATGGTTGGCAACACTTGGCAGCGGGCCACCTGTGCCTCACTGGCTCTGGCAGTTCAAAGCCACAACCCAGACAACTCGCCCTGGGCTCCAACCAGCCTGGCTAACTGGAGACAGCCGTTCTCAGCTGCACTCAGGCATGTGAAAGACCCTTTCTTTCCCTCGAAGCCTCTTGCAGGGTTTCAGGAAGGAAGTGGAAACAGTAAGGGGAAACCACAAACCCATGTAACTCTAACAGTATCACCTCCTGGTCCATGGAGGTTGGGGGAGGGTGCTTCCTGTGTTGAATTTCATCCTGAAGCCACCCTGGTGGGGGTAGGAGCAATGCCATCATTTGCTCCATCTCACAAACAACATCACATCAGCCGCCCTCCCCCACGAGAGACGAAGCCAGGGACTGAGACTGGCTAGCAAAGCCAGGCCTGGGACCTACCCGGCCTCTCTGACTTGGGAGCTTTAGGGCAGGCTGTTGGTATCTGCAAATCATGGCCTAGTGTAGCCTGTGTGATCAGCTGGGGCTGAGGTTCCCTCTGCTGACAGAGCTTTCCCTCTTAAGGACACTGCTGGGGCTGTGGCCCCATCAGATCATCTGTCCCTGGGAATACCCTTTTCCAGAGAACTCCAATGAGGAAGAGAAAGTGGGTCCACTGACTGCTGTGTCTCTGAAAATAACTTCGTAACTCTACGTAAGGACCCAACACTGCACTTATAATCAAACAGTTCGGGATCCCTCCACTCTGAGAGCATCAACATGGGCCATCTCCTTTTCCTGTTTGAGTCTCAAACTCTGCCTCCGAAACCTTGTTTTGAAGGCTAAGTTTCCAGCCAGAACAAGGGCCCACACTCTGCTCTCCCAACCTCATGACCCTGCCATAGCCAGGAAGGCTGAGGACAGACAGGGTCTTTACTCCCCTAGACAGAGCTGGTCATGACTGAAGGCCCCTCAGAGGCCCTTTGTCCTTTTTTGTCACTGTGCTGACCACCTTGGAAGCTGATTATGCTCCTTAAACCTTCTGGGAACACTTAAGGCCCCCAGCACTACAAAAAGGATTAAATCAACTGAGACAAGACATGTTTTTCCAATTAGTTATAAACCACCCATGTTGGAGTTTTTGCAAAACTGGCCGGTTGCTTTCCCATTACGCAAGATTCCTCATACTTTCTTTCTGCATAAATAATTTCACAAGGTTTTCAAATCAATTTGGTACTAAAGGCCCATGACCATGGAATAAACAGGATGCTCACAGTGAAATGCTAAAGCCAAAATCTCCTCTTCCAGGTGCCATGCTATGAGAAAGGAGATGGAAAGTAACTTCCACCTACCACACTTCCCTACCTCAGGCTACTTAAGACACACATCAACAGGTGCAACGACGTTTGTGTTGGGATATGCATTTTACTATATACGTGCATCTTTAAAAAGATTTTTCCTGGCAAGGCATGGTGGCTCATGCCTGTAATCCCAGCACTTTGGGAGGCCGAGGCAGGCAGATCACAAGGTCAAGAGATCAATACCAACCTGGCTAACATGGTGAGACCCCATCTCTACTAAAAAAATACAAAAATTAGCTGGGCATGGTGGCACATGACTGTAGTCCCAGCTACTCAGGAAGCTGAGGCAGGAGAATAGCTTGAACCCGGGAAGCAGAGGTTGCAGGGAGCCGGGATCATGCCACTGCACTCCAGCCTGGCAACAGAGTGAGACTCCATCTCAAAAAAAAAAAAAAAAAAAAAAAATTCCCACTGACATTTATTTCTCATGCCAAGTCAGGGCCTGCTGCCAAACTGTGGAGACCAAGATCCCAGAGCCAATTTTCTTACTCTCCTTCAAGGACCATGACACCAGTCAGAGAGGCGGAGAATGTGGTAAAGTCAGGGAAAACATGTTCTCACACCTAGGAAGACAGAAGAGGTCTCACAATGGGCAAGGCAGCCCTGGGAGCAGGTGACTCATAATAGCAGGAATAAATATTACAGCCAGTGCATCAACACACGGGAGGAATTTAACAAAGCTGTTCTTTTTTTTCGTGATGCTTTGTCACGAAGGCTGAAGGGCAGTGGTATGATCTCAGCTCACTGTAACCTCTGTCTCCTAGGTTCAAGTGATTCTCCTTCCTCAGCCTCTTAAGTAGCTGGGATTACAGGCATGCACCACCACACCTGGCTAATTTTGTATTTTTAGTAGAGACGGAATTTCTCCATGTTGGTCAGGCTGGTCTCGAACTCCCAACCTCAGGTTATCCGCCTGACTTGGCCTCCCAAAGTGCTGGGATTCAAGGCATGAGCCACTGCGCCCAGCCAAAATATTTGCTTTTTTAAGCAACTGAGTTTGTGACAATTCATTATGCAGCATTACCAGCTCTGACCAGAGGTCTCAAGCACCAACCCTGGCAGTCATACCAATGGAAAACGCCAAGTCCTCACATGCCTCTCCAGGCCTCCAAGAGGCCTACTGTGGTCCCATCAGGCTCCCAAAGGCCCCTTAGGGCACTGTCACTACTCTGCAGGAGCCATGTGAGGGCAGTGAGAGGAGGAGTGGCTGTGGAATTTGAAGCTTCTAAGTCCTGGCCCCCCAGGGCCTCAGGTGTCTTACCCAGGTGTGCTATGAACGTGATGTATCACTTGACGTTAACCTTGGCTGGCTGGCTGAGGCAGTCTGTCAGGTTTTGCCACTGTAAAGTTACTCTTTTATCCCCCTTTCATTCTGGAAAGAAGTCTCTGTGCACAGCCCACACTGATGGAGGAGGCATCCTAAACTTTTATTTACTGAGTTTGGCAACTCCACCTGTCACACGAGCACATTCCAAGTACTCCATAGCTCCATGAGGCTGCTGACAATCACATTAGACAGTGCAGCTCTACTCTAGAACATCAAGGAAAAGCAACTACCCACACACTAGTCACTCAGGTACCACTGTACTATCGTTTACTTAATAGTTTTCTGTAAAAGGGCTCACTTCTTTTTTTTTTTTTTTTTTTGAGATGGACTTTCACTGTCAACCAGGCTGGCATGCAATGGAGTAATTTCAGCTCACTGCAACCTCTGCCTTCCAGGTTCAAGCGACTCTCCTGCCTCAGCCTCCCAAGTAGCTGGGCGTATAGGCGCACACCACCACACCTGGCTAATTTTTGTATTTTTAGTACAGACAGGGTTTCACCACATTGGCCAGGCTGGTCTTGAACACCTGACCTCAGGTGATCCGCCTGCTTTGGCCTCCCAAAGTGCTGAGATTACAGGTGTGAGCCACTGCACCCAGTCACAGGGTTTTTTAAAGAAAGGAATTTGATATCACTACCTTGCCACGGTCCAGTATCAAAGATGGCCCTGGATGTCCGAGGTAGAGCAGCTCTATTCCTCCACATGGGCTTTCTCCTGCCTTCCTTTCTTCTCCACAGAAGCCTGGGGCATGCGGGCACCCCTTGGTCCTGGTCCTCTGGGCTCCAGGGTCCCCACTAGAGGGAGTCTTCACCAGTTCACAACCAGTGTCACAGTCAGCTCCGACCCCTCCTGTGCCCCAGGTGTTTCTGGGCCAGAAAGCTGTAGATTGTGGCTGCCAAACCTGGTTGATGATGAGACTCACCGGATAGCTTTCTAAAAGCTTAGACTTTCTTGAGCCACCAGCACGTGGATCCTAATTAAAGATACGGGTAGGGAGCAGATTAAAAACAGCCCAGGTGGAGCTGATAATTAGCTACATTCAGGAGTCCTACACACAGGACAACCAGGCTTAGCTGTGCTCTGGGAAAATTTTCACCTGCAAGTAATGCACAGCTGTCCGAGGGAAGACCCCAGGGCAAGCCCTGACTCCAACTCTCTTTCTATTTTTTGAGACAGAGTCTCACTTTGTGGCCGAAGCTGGAGTGCAGGGTCACAGTCTCGGCTCACTGCAACCTCCGCCTCCTGGGTTCAAGTGATTCTCCTGCCTCAGCCTCCTGAGTAGCTGGGAACACAGGCGTGTACCACCACGCCTGGCTAATTTTTGTATTTTTAGTAGAGACGGGTTTCACCATATTGGGTAGGCTGGTCACGAACTCCTGGCTTCAGGAGATCATCCACCTCAGCCACCCAAAGTGCTGGGATGACAGGTGTGAGCCACCATGCCCGGCCTGACTCACTTTCTAAAATGAGCAGCACCTGCTGAAGGAAAGTGTCTAGCTCGGCCTTCTCCCAGGCTCACAGGATAGGAATGAGGTGCCGACAGACCCTTTGGAGAAACCCCTTTCCTGTTCTGTGTGACCAGGAGGAAAGGAGGCTTAGTGGTCTGGTATTTCTGGGTGTACAGCCTTATTGTTTCTTCCTTATCTTTCTTGCCCATATCACATCTCAGGTCCCTTGGATCAGGGACAGAACTAGATTGTACCCCTCTGGTTGGCTGCTCACTACACCTTAGGGCCAGGTAACTGTTTTAGTGAGTTCCAGGTTCACAGAGGGAGAGGAACTGCTCAGGATGGGTCATCCCCAGAGCCTCCTCTGTGCCAGATTGAGGTGATTTAGGTGATGAGATTTGGAGCAGATTTTGGAGTCTTGAGTTGGTATTATAATGGGCTGAGGCCTTGGGGCAGGGTGAATGTATTTTGTATTTGGGATGAATACACATCTTCAGGGTCTAGAGGGCTGACTAGGTAGGCAGACTGTCCCTCCCTACACAACGATGTCCATGCCCTAATCCCCAGAACCTCTGGATATAGCAAAAGGGTCTTTGCAGGTGGGATTAGCAAGTGGTTTGAGATGGGGAGATTGGCCCAGAAACCCAGGTGAGCCCAATCTAACCACACAAGTTCTTAAAAGCACAGAACTTTCTCGGGCTTAAACAGGAGCGATAAGGAGGAATGGGAGGTCCGAGAAGTCACCACACCACACAGGGAGCAACCATGTGTCTCGTTCACCTCATGTATCCCCAGACCCTGGAACCCAGCAGGTGTTTGGCCACAGAAAGGCCAATAAAGTGAACTTTTGTGGTTTCTGTTTTGTTTTCGGTTGGAGTTTTGCTCTTGTTGCCCAAACTGGAGTGTAACGGTGCAGTCTTGGCTCACTGCAACCTCTGCCTCCTGGGTTCAAGCCATTCTCCTGTCTCAGCCTCTCCAGTAGCATGTGCCACCACACCTGGATAATGTTTTTATATTTTTAGTAGAAATGAGTTTTCACCATGTTAGCCAGGCTGGCCTCAAACTCCTGACCTCAGCTGATCCTCCCGCGTCAGCCTCCCAATGTGCTGGGATTACAGGCATCAGCCACTAAAGTGAACTTTTAAGCACTGGATTCCAGCTAACAGCCATGCGGGTGAATTATTTAACCTCTCTGACCCCACGTCATCCCATTTCTATGGATATCAGAAGTAAGGGCAGTGAAATAACCCACCCAAGGTCATCCAAGGAATGAACAGTGGGGCTGGCCCCACTGCAAGCCCCTCAGAACCCATCTGGTTGCCTAATCCAGCAACCCCCACCCCCACCTCGGCTTGGCCATAATGGGCAGAACTCCTGGGTAGACAGGGGTGAAGCTTCTCATAGCCCGTTTCCTTCCTTTGCTTCATTCTGTGCCTTTGTTTTCTGGCAACTGGTTGTCATCCCATTTCTGGAGCACAGACCAGCAGGGGGTGCCAGTGCCCGTGCAGAGACCATCAGCTCCCAGAGCTGCCCTGGGGAAGAGCTGCCACAGGGAATGGCCTGGTTCTGGCCACCCGCAACAACAGAGTGTCCTTAATGACGAGGGGCACCTACTGGTTCATAGCCTGGCTCTGCGGCTGGACAGAGCCCCTGGACAAAGGGTGTCAATCTCCATGGCAGCAGTTTTCACAGCTGTGAAAGGGGACAGGGGAAATGAACCTCCCAGGGGTACTGGGACAGTAAAATGAAGCAACTCACGAGACGGCTTCTAGCACAGTCCCTGGCACTTAATTCTTAGTTGAACTTCCATTCTTTTTGTTTTGTTTTGTTTTGTTTTTTTGAGACAGAGTCTTGCTCTGTAGCACAGGCTGGAGTGCAGTGGTGCGGTCTCAGCTCACTGCAACCTCCGTCTCCTGGGTTCAAGCAATTCTCCTGCGTCAGCCTCCTGAGTAGCTGGGATTACAGGCACCTCCACCCCACATCTGGCTGATTTTTGCATTTTTAGTAAAGACGGGGTGTCGCCATGTTGGCCAGGCTAGTCTTCAACCCCTGACCCCAGGTGATCTGCCTGCCTCAGCCTCCCAAAGTGTTGTGGTTGCAGGCATGAGCCACTGAGCCCAGCTGAATTTGCATTCTTTATGAAGAGACATTTAGTCAATCTCGAAGGACTCTCTCATTTCAGATTCTGCCCAAACCACATGAATCATTTTTTGGACTTGGCTGTCTCTCTCCTTCTCCTCCAGGCTTTTATGTCTTTACCAAGTCTTCCTCTGTACTTAAAGAGCACTCCCCAACAGTCTAGCCATCACCCTCAGGCCCAATATAAACTATACAGGGGTCCCAATTCAAAAGGCCGTCCTAAGCAGGGGGCTCCTTTCATTTGTAAACTGCTTCAGGCCAAGCATAAATTCAAGACACTGTGCCTTTGCTTGCATATTTCCACTGTCTTCCAGCCTAAAACCCAGCCAGTCCTAACATTGACTGACTGCCCATGTATGTTACTTAAGACCCCATGCTGGGCAGGGTTACTGAGATAAGTAAGACACAGTCACTATCACTGGAAGCACCACCAACAGAGACAGAGATAGCAACAGATGATTTCAGAACGACGTATGTGCCTGTCTACAGAGACCCACTCTCAGGAGGGGAAACCTAATTCAGTTCCCAAGAACCTACCAGGTACCACACTTCGAAGGAAGAATTGTCTCCACTTCGCAGGCTGACTTTCAAGGCCAAAGTCAGACAGGAAAGAGCAGGACCAAAACCAGACCCCAGGTATGGCTGACATCACTATCTCCCTATTGCAAGGAGGCAAAGGTCCCTTGAAGATGTCCTTTTGCATGAGCTCCAAAATACCTACTTAAAGTTGGTCATTATGGCCGAAAATGCATTTTTCCCCTTGTCCTTGCGGCTGCTCTATAAGTTTGGGCTGTAGTCTGATGTTCAGCAACACAAGCCCTAGCCAACTGCTGGCCAACAGATGACAGGGTTGTGACGTTTGGAATTGGAAGGCATTCTACACACAGCGTCTCTTCCAGGTGCTTTTTCTTGTCAACCATTAAACCACACAGCAACAGGCCTAGCAGCAGCTTTTGCAGTGGCTCTATCCTCTGACAGATCACACACATTGAGTGCTGTTTGTGCCAGCTCCTTACATCTAAACTATATTTATTTTTCGATGCAATTAAGGCTTTTATTTGCTATGCATATTAACACAAAGATTTATGCTTTGTCCATTTGGTTTCCTATTTTTATCCATTCCCAGACTTGACATGGACACTATGAACATATTCCATATGAACCAATCACAAAAGACCTGTAGTCCAGATAGAGATTAGCTACATTTCTTGTTTTTAGAACAACTTGGTAATGTTATGTAATTATAAATTTTTGAACAGACATGCTTTATACATAGAAACATACATATATATGAGCTATATATTTTATAATAAATTTACCAAAGATATGCAAGACAATGCCTCATTATTTTGTAATAAGCTCCTTTATCTCTCCCCTTCTTTCTCTAAAAAGAAAAATAATAGCAATACTATTTAAAAAAAAAAAAAAGCTAAATTACTCACCATCCAATGGCATTTGGCAATTCCTTAAAATCATCTGTCTCCTTAAATCTAAAAAATGTTCACACCTGGAATATTCAAAAGAATGTGCTATAAGTAATAACAAAGGAGGAGGTGAAGAGAATCTTTTGTGCCCTGGAGCATTGGTTTCTTAGGGTACAACATTGAGGGCAGAGAGGACCATGCTTACTTTCGGCACATGAGTTAAATCTCACCTATCACTTTATGGTTGCCCCTCACATATATCCTTTGGTTTGCCTCCCATACCCAAGCTTAACTCTGCATACCACCTTCCCCAAAGATTCTCAGTTTTCTCAACTGTTTGCAGCTCTAGTCGTGTACTGTGGCAGGACCTCATCTTGGGACCACAGTTCCTCAAAAAGAGCTTCATTGTTTGACTTCTGCCCTCTGAGCTTGTCTACCTACTGCAGTGTTTATTCTTGCATTTAGTCCATGGGAACATGCTTTCTTTTTATAAATCAGTATAAAGTATCATGTGTGAGTTTAGAGAAAATACAGTTTTATGTAGTACCATAGACAGATAACATACCATAAGCCTCACCAGATTTATATAAGAACAATATGTTGTTATGTTTTATTCCCAAGTATGAAGAAGGGTCATGTGAGATTATTCTCTGCACCCTAGCATTTTATCATTTTCACCTTAAACACATTATCTTGTCCTATTTCTTTTTTTCCCCATGTCCAATTTCTGAAGTGAATTCTCAAACCAAATATATATACATACATACATGTACATATATGTATACATACATATGTATAGATCATAATTCAGAAACTGTGTCTTTGTCATAAACTTATGGTTTAGCTTGACAAAAAGCTCAATAAATGCACCCACTTCGAAGATTAACTACTTCATCACATGTAACCAATGAATGAGGAATATGAAAATGAAGAGGTTCATTTTCATCACAAATATTATAACCTCAAAACTAGAAGTTTACCCAATTCTCCACTAGAATAATGCAAATACACAAAACATAAAGTATCCACACTCATTATTGAATATAATATACGTCAAATTACTGGTGGATATTTTTCTTCCTCTTGCTTAATCAGCTGTATGCTGAGAAATTTATACACTGGGCAGATAACAAATGATTGCCATCTGGGGATTGCCAACATACCAAATTTTCTTTCATCTCTTCAGAAAGGTCAGTGTGCAGTTGTCTAATCACCTTGATATTCTGATGGTGATTAACATATGTTATATAAACTTTCTGTGCCTTTCTTAATGGGATCAGATTCTATACCATACAAGTCACAGAATTTCAAAAAGCTATTGTGAGGATAAATCTAAAGACAGCAAAAGAATGAGTCCTTAGTCATCAGGTTTTGTTTTGTTTCTTCCACCTATGTGTATCATATTCTAAAATGAATTAAGGTGAGAAATTACCAGATGAAACTCTGAGCTCATGTTCTCACACTGTTTGATGGGCTGAATTTTCACAAGGGATGGCCTGTCACCATTTTCTCAGGATCTCTGGAGACACATTCAAGACTGATATTTAGTTAGCATAAATACCAAAATGGCCAATAATAAAACATTTTATCCATTTGTTTTAATCACAAGCCTCTTTAATCTAAATGATTATTACATTGTATTTCATATATATTCTGTAAAGATCAAACTGAGTGAATGTCTCTAAAGAGGAAAATAAAATTTTAGCACTATAAAAAAATTTTTAAGGTCAAGTTTATATTCCTATTATGAATTTAAAAATATTTCTTTGCTTTAAGCAATATGGCCTCCTTGAAATCATTATTGTCTTCAAAAACAAGTAAAATAATTTTCTATTTTGTAGTTTGCAGAAGAGAAAAGTTAGTATTTTCAGAGAATCATTTAACAAAAAGATACCAAGCTCTACTAATTTAACAGATCATCCTCCATTAGACTGGAACTACACAGGAGACTGTAATTAGAAAATGTCTTCATAGCCATTTGTCCAGATTAGCCTTAGCTCAGCCTATGGTCAGATTTTATCCTTCTCATATGTTAAACTGACAATCAGCCACCACTGAAGGTAAAATGAATACTAATGGGCACCTTCTGACCACAGGACACCTAGACATGCTGTTTCTTCCACAGGGAATACCTTTCCCTATTTTTTTTTTTTTTTTAGCACAATCTATAGTCCTTAGCTTGCTTTTCAGTTACTCCTGGAAGCCTTCTCTGACCACCCTGACTAGGTCAATAACTCACTTCCACGTTAGATGCTCTCATAGCATCTATTTTGCATCTTATATCAGAATAAAGTTTAAACTGTAATATTAGTGAAAGCCTGAAGGGAACCATCTATTTACAAAATATATAATTTTTTATTCTTTCCCAATTTAAAATTTCTCATATGTAGCTTGGACACTTTTTTCTCTACAGCATGCTGAGTGCCATTTTATTTTAGCTATGAGGCTGCAGTCAAGTTGGAGGAAAATATGACATAAGAGTAGACAGCCCAAAGCTATAGGCCTGGGAAATTATGGGAAGAGAATGAAAAAGGCAGGGAGCCCCAGTTCTCCTCTATAAGCTTTAGCTGGAAGTCTGGTAGATGAATTAAGGGGTAGATGCTTGTCCAACTCATGTTTGGAGCATGAAAAAGGCAATTATCTCTCTGTTTGCCCCTCACCAACAGGGAGGTTTGCTAATCTATTGTTCTATCGTGTAGCCTCATTAGACAGAGGGAGGGCTGGGATTAACTTTCCCAATTCTCTATTAGTTCCCAGGTAGCAGGACCCCTAGATTCCTATACAACACAGGGGACCCTGTGAAGAAGGCTGTGTTGAGAGCAGGCAGCCCTAGAGGGTGTTGGTATGGGGAGGAAAGAAGCCACCTGGCTTCAGAAGCTGTGCAGTAGACCTCTTAGATCAAGGTTTGGATGAGGCATGTGGCAGAGATTCAGAGGATCCACAGCACTGGCAAGACCCAGGTGAGGCTGCAGCAGAGGCAATGCCAGGCCCTGACACAACTGGAAGGTCTGGACCAGTGATTCACAAACTGAGTTCCACCAGCCCCAGGCATCAGCCACTCATGCCAGAAGGGCAGGATGTGGCCAGCACTCAAGAGACACCACTGAGGACACCAGAGGACACTTTCTGGATTCAGTGATTTCCTCCTTCTGCTAAAGCACCTGGTTCTACACCCAGATGTAATTTTAGAGGTCACAGGAAAGAAACAAAATGCTCAGGAAGACTAAGCATTTACCTAAAGAGGATGGCATACATGCATGCACGCACACACACAGAGACTACATAAACAGCTCTGATGGTCTACTTTTACTATTTAAAAGAAACTGAAACAGCTTTCCTTTTTTTTTTTTTTTTTGAGGCTGAGCCTCACTCTGTCACCCAGGCTGGAGTGCGGTGGTGTGATCTCAGCTCACTGCAGCCTCTACCTCTCGGGTTCAGGCAATTCTTGTGCCTCAGCCTCCCGAGTAGCTGGGACTACAGGCATGTGCCACTGTGCCCAGCTAATGTTTGTATTTTTAGTAGAGATGGGGTTTCACTATGTTGGCCAGGCTGATCTTGAACTCCTGGCCTCAAGTGATCCACCCTCCTCGGCCTCCTAAAATGCTGAAACTACAGGCATGAGCCACCATGCCCAGCAACATCTCTCAATTGGCACATCTGAGGTATCCTCATACCCTAGATAAGGTATCACCCAAGAGAATGAGGGGGTTCGTGAGGAAGACCAGAGGAGAACATTTTCAGAAAATGCAGCAATTCTGCACATTTAAATCCAGTGACAGGCACTAGGTGAGTGCTGGGGATACAATGGTAAGTAAAATGCAGAAAAGTCCCAACTCCCATGGGCTTGCCAGCTAGAATATGTTAGACTGGCATAAGACAATAAGCTGAGAAACAATGAGTTGTGATTGTGCTCAAGGCCGTGTGCTCAGGGGAAACTATCAGGATTAGCAGAGAGTGAAACAGGGGGACTCCATTCATTCATTCATGTTATCTATCTACAGCAGTCTCTACTCAGAAGCCTTCTTGCCTAACTCCAGCTGGTTAAAATTGGGTCCCAGTCTTAACGTGATTTGCTTTTGCCCATCCAGATACTGGAAATTCACTTTTCCTCTCTAAAGATTTGCAACAAGATCTGAAAAATTAACTTAAAGATTTGCTAAAAGCAAAAATAGCAATCCTGATCCTCCACCACTTAAATTATTACAGATTTATGTCCACTAAGAAGCCCCCTGTGACTACAAGAATACCAACTGCATCAAGCACAGGTGGGGCCCAGTTTTAGAGGCATCTTCAGACCGTCAGGGTAGTCTCAAGGGCTAGATAGGGGATGTGGTAGAATCGGCAGCCCCTTCTTTTTCTAAATCCACTGAACAATCATTGCAGGTCTAGCCTTACAGACCCATGAGCTGAACCAAGCAAGGGAACTCAGGAACCCCTGTATCTGGGCTGAGCAGATCATAGCCTCACAGAGTCCCTTAGCCAGGCTTGCCCTGTTGTCAGTTCCTTTTTTTAAGTCAGTGCTACCTTTCGCAGAACTGGAAGGAGGCTGCTCAATATGCCACTATGCTAAGCTCATTGGTCAGTCTCAGCATGTAACATTCTAGCAGGCAAGGTGAGTGGAGATATAGTAGTTATTGGCTAAACTTCTAGCAGCTGGACAAGTCAGGGATTGGCTGCCCTCTTTGTACCATTGCCCAAGAGGTAATAGTAAATTAGATGATCAAAGAACTGAAGTATAAGGTAAAAATACATTTCAATAATTTGTCTTTGTAAAATATTTTCCAAAAATTATTTTGGATTGACCATGTAACAGAAAGTACATGATGAGTGTTATAATCTTTGCATTTAAAATGGAAAGTTAAACGGTCACTATTGTGTCTGCATGCATGTGGGTGTGTGTATGTTCACATGTATGTGCCACCTTGACTGCACAAATCACTTCAGGGAACATCTTTGGCTTGTGATTCTAAAATGCACCAGTCATGAGACATTCCCCTCCTTTACCCTGCCACAAGAGTGGATGCTCCAAGTTAGGCTTATCATATGCTCTGGAGAGTCTGAATCTTGAGTGGGGACACAAGAATTGAAGACTGCTGGACCTGAGTCATCCAATGGGAATCTTTAGACATCTGCAGAGTTAAGTGGGGCTTCCCCAATTCTGGTCCTTCCTGAAATCGAGTAGTCCTTTGACTCAGTATT
Organism: Cheracebus regulus; assembly: GCA_963574635.1. Lineage (NCBI taxonomy): Eukaryota > Metazoa > Chordata > Mammalia > Primates > Pitheciidae > Cheracebus > Cheracebus regulus. Next base: position 33,462 of record CAUYQU010018890.1, read on the forward strand.
CTTTCGGCAAATACCCTGTTCAGCTTAGGTGAGCCAAAGCTGATTTCTACTGCTTGCAGCCAAGGAACTCTGACTAATTCAGCTACTGATATCAGAGTTAGTGGGAGGCAATAGTGCCTCTGGGAAACATGGTGTTTTTAAAAGGACTGATTGTATTAAATGATATATTTTTTTAAAAAAATCATTCCTTTTCTTCAGGTTAAGAAAGAAATTCCCAGATTTCCAGAGGACAGTCATGTTGGATTGGATCTATAAAGAGCATCCCTGCCTCACTACTATCACAACAGAGTTCAGAAGCCTCTCCCTTTTCTCTTGCCGTGATAATTAGATTGGTGTGACAGAAGCACTGGAATCACTAAAATGTGCTTCACTGGCTGTCCTTAATAACTTGGAAAAGCTAGTGGAGGAAGCTGCAACGAGACAAAAAGCAGTGAAACTTATGTGCAGATTCCAGGATGTGAAGGTGACAACCCATGGCAGGTAGTGATGAGATGGCTCGTCTCTGAGGGTTTGTGTCCCGTGCAAATCTCTGGTGTATGGGGGCAGGAGAATTGTTCTTGAAGGCAGTAGCTAATAAAGTGAAAGAAAGGCACTCTCAAATCTTAAAATTCTTCCCCAAAAGCATAGCACAATACTCAGAGCCTTTCCAATGATTGCTAGAGCCTGAGGTTCCTGAAAACCAAACCCAGACATTAATTATTGGGCTACCTTATTACAATGTTGATTGAATTCAAAACTTCACTATATTTCGTGGGTAAATTAGGACAATCATCAAGAAAAATTAGGATCCTGACAATTAGAAGAGCAACATTGGGCCACTCAGAGCCCTGAAAATCTTCTGAAATACTCACCATGGCTTGCCTTTGCCATGGTAGCTCACCTCCCTTGCAGAAGGCTAAGAATCACGCCCTAAGTCTTGTTGTAGCTTGGCTAGTAACCAGAATTCAAAATAAAGTACAGAACAGAGTAGAAAAAAAAAATAAGAGTTCCATTCACAAGGAATTGCAGGCATTTACTAATTTGTGCCATAAAAAATCTGCAGCATATTAATAAAAATAGATTTTGAAGGTTCTTGGCTTGGAAGGGAATTTTTCAGACAGCTTCTCTTCTGATGCAGGTGTTGCCATTCATTGAGCTGGCTCAGGCAATCAACTGTGATTCTAAAAGTGTGCTGGCTGAACCAGCAAATACAAGCCTGCAATGAATGGCTCATTAAGTGACATTACAAGGCAGCAAATTCCTTTTCATGAGGTTGAGGAAGAAATTTGAAGATTTCAGAGAACATCCATGTTGAATTGAATATGATGAGCATCCCTCCAATCCACCTTCACCACTCTGCAGTCCTGAAGACTCTCCTTTCACTCTTGCCATGATAGATTGGTGAGGAGTGCACTCGAATCATTAAAACATGCTTTATTGTCTGTCCTTAGTAAGCTGGAAGGGCTTGAGAGAAAAGCTGAATAAAAATGGACTCCCTGAATGCAGGGGAATAAAGAGGATCCCCCAGAACAGTGTCCTAAAGAATGTGGTTCTGCTAATTTGCAAAGGCAGCAGAGTGGGTTTGTTAATTAGATCTAAAGAAGGGGATAATATGCAGAGATTTCTTGTTGTGGCTAATTTGTGGTATCTACAGGAATAAAACTGATAAGCAACCTACTAAAGTCCTTGATTTATACAATCACAGAACTCCAAGTAAGGTGAAGGCTAACAGAAACCTGCTCTTAACCTCCACATTAGAAAGTCCTAGTCCATGCAATTCTAGACCTGAGTCAGTTTCCACACCTAGAATGTTTTGAATAAAAAGATGTTGGATATTCTTGAGAAAGGCCCTTTCCACAATCATACTGCTAGCCTTCCCCCAAGGGATTTTTCACTCTTTACCTCAGAAACCATTGCACTGGAGAAATAACTTTAATTTTGAAGATTATTATTTACTGACTAGCTAACACCAATTCTTGGAGCCCCAAAGATCATGATGATTCATCAATCAGAGCACAGGTTCACAGTGGCTGTGGTGCCAGAGAAAAATATTTGGTCTTTGTCCCTGGTTCCTGATGCAGAGTTCCTAAAACCCTTGGAATTTCCTGAGTGATGGGGGAGATAGTGGTACCTTTTGTTCTAGTGAGGTAACTCTTGGTGGGTCCCTACATAGCTTCAAGATTGGCAATGGTCACCAGAAAGATTAAGTGTTAATTAGAAGCTTGGAACTTTCAGCCCAGCCCCAAATCTCCTGGGAGGGCGGAGAGGCTAGAGTTATCCCCAGTGACCAAAGATGTAATCCACCACTCCCACATAGTGAAAACACCAAATGAGAAAGTTCAGGAAGCTTTCATGTAGGTGAACATCTCAAGGTAGCAGGAGGGCAGTATGCCAGGAGGTTTGTGTGCCCAGAGAGGGATACCGCTCTGTATTCCCTTCCCCTCTTTGCCCTTTGCATCTCTTACATTTGGTTGCTCCTGATTTTCATTCTTTATAATAAACCAGTAATGGTTAGTAAAGTACCTTTCTGAGTAATACGAGCTATTCTAGTCAAATCTGAGCAGGGAGTTGTGGGAATCTCCGACTTATAGATGGTCAATCTGAAGTACAGGTCACCCAGAACTTGTGTTGGTGTCTGACGTGGGGGTAGTCTTGTGAGACTGAGCTCTTTAACCTGTGGGAACTGACTATAACTCCGGGTAGACAGCATCAGAATTGAATGGAATTATTGGACACCCAGCTGATGTCAGAGAGTTGGAGAAGTAATGCACCTCTCTAAGTTAGTCTCCACATGGCAGCCAGAATGCTCCTTTGACAATAAGAGTTAGGTTATTCCATGGTTAACACTCTTTCATGGTTCTACATTGCCCTAGGAAAACGTCCAAATTTCCTACAACATGACCTTTCAGAAGTAGTTGTCAATGTAGTTTTGTGATCCATTCACTGATAACATTTTATTCTAATGTCTATTTTTTTTATTCTGGTGCTTTTAGCAAAATTTTGTTCAAATATTTCAAAAAAATTTTTTATTTTCAAAATATTTTATAAAATACTTATAAATTTATAAAATGCTTATACATATATAATAATATATTTAATCATGTTTGATATTAATAATTAATATATTGTTGAGTATATTTTTAAATATTTGGCTAAAAATATGTTATTAAATGTATATTTAATAATTACATATATTATTTTATATAAACTATTTTAAGTATTTATTTTTTAAATACTTTATATTTTCAAAGAATAAAGTACCTGTGCTACCAAAAATCTCAGCTGAAAAAGGAACAATCCATTATTAGTTCTTGGGGAGAAATATTAGAATGGGAGCAGCACCCCCTAGTGGCCGGCATGATGTTGGTGGGGTAGGAAGGAGAGCTGAAAGGGAGCCGATGAATATGAAAGCCCACAGAGTGGTTTCAGGTTCACCGGCCATTTACAAGAGAAACTTCTTCCCCTGTTGCTCCCTACATTTTGGAGAATGCAAAACTGGTTTTCTTAAGGAAGGTGATGTGTTTGCAACTGTCTTCAACTTCCATATTAGATGTGGATTTAAAATATTGCCCCATAATATTATGCTTATAAGCTGAGAAATGCCAGATATAGGTGATGGGGAGGAAGGCAGCAAATCACACTGCCATGTGTGCCTATGCAACAATCTTGCATGTTCTTCACATGTACCTCAAAACCTAAAATGCAATAAAAAAGAAGAAAAGAAAAAAATATATATATATATATATAATCTGAAATCTTTACGTTGAAGAATTTCTGCAGGAAGGTGAGCAACATGGTCCAACTACAGAGGTTTCTGAGGAGCTGACAATCTAGTAGACTGGATTCTTGGCTTCCAGAGATTTCGTGTCTTCCGTTTCAGCCACTGATAAGTGGCTTTTGAGGACTAGTGGCTTCTGACAATCTGCTCTTTTCTTGAGACACAAATATGATTTGTGTAACTAGCCAACATCAGGATTTCCTTGTGGTTTTGCTTTCTATTCAATACACTATCAAGTAGGCAATCACTTTTAGTAAGGCTCTGAAAATGTCACATTGATTTTTAAGCCTCAAATGTGTTGCCCGCTGTAGAAAAATCACATCCTGTAGAAATACTCATAGATTTGGGAATTCACAAAGGTCTGAAAATGTGTCCTTTATGTATATCTTTGTGACCATCTCTTCTAACAGATTAAGGAACTGTGAAAAATAATGCATTGACGTGTCTATTTTGGCTTTCTCTTAAATATCAGGGATATCAGACAAGTCTCTCCTACGGAGCAATCTGTGGGAGCTTGGCAAAAATATAGGTATCTTCCACTTTCTGAATTTTCATCATCTGAAGAGTGCAAACAATTTCCCTGCAAATTCACTCTGAATCAAAGCCTGCTATAATGAATCTGCCATGCATTTGTCAGCCAAAAGACGTACATTATCTTTGATAACTAGAGGAGAGGATGCAGACTACACTGCAGACCTAGTTCCAACCTTTGGATGTTCCAAACAAGTGGATGAGTCCCGCTTTCATTATTTAAATGGGTTGTACATTATAGATATCATCTTCGCCACATTATTAAATAAAAATATCTTCTAGAAAATCCATTCAGCAATCAGTTACTGACTAACAATGTTTTGGAGGCAGTGATAATTGCAAAATAAAAAAATCACAGAAGTTGCCAAGGTTTATATTGTGTGTGTGTGTGGGTGTGTCTATAGTTAAGGAAAATGTTGGAATTTGTTCAACTGAATAATCACTGTTGGTCAGCAGAAGAGGAAGAAAAAGAAAAGCAACCCTGAATATTCAATGTCCAATATTTAAAAGATATTTTAGAGCATGCACAGGAAAGAATTGATGTCATAAATGGCAATGATTATGACATGAGCAGAAGTATCACGCTGTGCTCCAAATATATATTTACAGGTGCAATCTTATTATTAGGAACTTTATAACTGCAAGCTAAGGGAATGCTGTCCATCTTGAAGGATTGCCCATTCAACAATAGGCAATTGGGGTTTATCCTACTGCTGCAGGCCATGCTTCTTAGTCATTGACTGTTGAGTGCCAAGGTGAGAAGACTGTTTTATCTGCTCCTCAGATTTAGACCTGGACAAACTTCTGGCATGTACTGCGTGACTTAATTCCTTCATTTGCTCATTCTTCCTCAAACTTCACCCATCACCAAACTGCTACCAAGATCACAACCCCCTTTCTCTCTTCCCACTACCAAATCTCACCTGAGTAATTGGAAAGTAACCCCTCCTTTCTTTACTTCTTTCCTTTCCTTCCTTCCCTTTTCTTCTTACCTTTTTCTTCCTTCCTTCCTTCCTTCCTTCCTTCCTACCTTCCTTCCTTCCTTCCTCTTTTCTTTCCGTCCTTCCCTCCTTCCTTCCCTTCCTTCCTTTTCTTCCTTCTTTCCTTTTTTCTTTTTTTGAGACAAGGTCTCACTCTGTCACTCAGGCTTGCATGCTGCGGTGCAATCTCAGCTCACTGCTGCAACCCCCCACCTCCTAGGCTCAAGTGATTCTCCCACCTTAGCCTTCTGAGTAGTTGGGCCTACAGGCATGTGCCACCACACCTAGCTAATTTTTGTATTTTTGGAGAGGGGGGTTTCACCATGTTGCCCAGGGTGGTCCCAAACAAGTATTTCTTAATTGCTTTGTTTTATCAAGTTATTCTGGTATGATATATCTTTAACATAGTATGTCCTTGTTTATTTACATTACAGTGCATGTTCTTTGCAGTGTAGAAGGAAAACATAATTTATATCTGATATTATAGAGTATCCTTGAGTGCTGCATATGAACATACCATTAATAAGCTCATTAAGTGTTGAAGAAATTGGATAATTAGTGCTTTAAATGCTTACACTGTCATGCATTGCTTAACGATGGAAACATTTTTAAAAACATGTTTGTAAGCGATTTCAAGTTGTGTGTGTAAGGCTGATAGCCTCGCTGGGAGCCGGATGAGCAGCACCCACCCCCTCCACACCTGATAACACTATTATCAGCAGGCCGGCATTTGTGTTGTCAGGCCAGACATCCTACTTAGCACCTGCCCCCTCCATGCGGGCTCCCCACACCCACTGCTACATTCCAACCCCAGCCCCCACACTCAGCACTAAATCATGTTCTCAGCCCTCCCAAAATTCAAAAATCCCACCAAGGGCCT